>JAPQNM010001981.1:25000-45218 GCA_029783475.1 Metacarcinus magister | reverse complement strand
TTCACACCTGAATCTCTACTGAGGATACAATTTTTGCAGGATGTTTCCTATCCTGCAAGCAAAGATCAAGAAGAGGGACGGACGGTTGTGGTACTGCCAGGAGGATCGCGTTGACAGCCTCTGCAAGGTGGGTTCTGGAAATTATTTGACTACTTTAAATGGGAACTTAGTGGCGATGAAAGAGAAGAATTAAGGCATTTACATGTAGTGCCAATTTGACTTGATAAAAAGCAAGTCTGAGCCAGATCTCTGCAAACCCACCCAAGATACGAATGTCTCCTTCTGCCCTGTGACCAAGCAACCGATCAGGGCACAGCAACATCCATCTCTATCTACCAAAGACACTCAACGGGGTATATTTCGAATAAATCAGAGGAAAATAAGATGTTTGAGACCATTACAGTGGGTTTAATACATAAAATTTATATTATATATGTTGCTTTTGATATAAAAAAAAAAAAAAAAAAAAAAACAAGCATAATGATTGAAATATATTAGGGAATTTGCAGTAAATAGCGACATGTTGGCCTCTAACCTTGGCGAGGAGGGCGGGGCATGTGTAGTTTCATATCAGGATATATTTTCGATTAAATTCCAGGTGTTATTAGGTAAGAATAACTGCATAGAATGTAATAATATATATTACTGTATTTATTTAATAGTAAAAGAAGACAAGGCAAATGCTGTTATTGGATATTTAGAAAGGATAAATATGATGCATTATCGTACATAACAATCATGTTATGTCATGTTTGGCTCGGTAGATTAACATTGATATATGGATATATCGATGTATCGTTACAGATAAAAAAAAATATAGCAGCTTTTATACACTATAAACACCATTATAATTTAATAACATCATTATTACGTGTGAATTAGGATGTGAAAATATAGTAGAAGCAATAAAATAAATAAATAATAATGCTTTATCAAGGTAAGAGGAATGAGCTTTGCCCCAAGAGGCCATAACTCCGCCCATTCAAGAGGCTGTAGCACCGCCCTCACGTTCGTCTTTTGTTAAGGAAGCGCATTAAAATATTATATAAAGATAATAATGAAATAAACTTAGCGTTAGAGTAGCCACGGAGGGTTATTGAGTTGGGTTAAGAATCACTATTGATAAAAGGGAACAAGATGCAGGCAGGTGACGAGATATTGCTAGCTAGCAGTGCGTTAAGGACTTGTGGAGACTGGCAGTGAATGTGTTGTCTCTGCCGCTGCTGCAAAAAAGTGATCTAGCGCATGAGCACATCCCTCTATCCAAACAGGACGCCTAAACATGTTCATGAAGGACACCAGGGACCGTATGCAGAACTTACTATTAAAATTTTACTTTAAAAGGTAAAAACTATTAATACTTAACAGTAACAGCAATCCTGCACGACTTAAAAGTTAAGTTTACTGTAAATGTAAGCTACTAGTATGTATATTTTGGCGCCAACCGTTGCTATGGACGCTTCGCTTTGAAACCACTCACCCGAAATAAATAAACAATTGTTTCTTACACATAGAATAAGAAAATGCATCCTCAATAATAAGATAAATATAAAAAGTAAAAATAAGCCACTTCATAAGTACAGAATACCCAGAAAATAGTTAAATACGGAATAACAGAACCTCTCATGTCAGTGCTTTCACAACTTGTACTCAACACATCTGTCAAGGTTTCAGGTGGTGCTCGTCATTATTTACCTCACAAAGCGTCTTTGAATTTATGTTAGGTTAGGTTGGGTTATGGTACGGTTACGTTAGGTTAAGGTTAGATTAGGCTATGTTAGGTAAGGTTAGGAAAAAGTCCATGGGGGGGGTGGGTGATATCTCCGGGGGATGGAAATGTCCTATACTCAAGCTACTTAGGGTCCCCAAGCTCCCTGCTGGAGTTCCCTAGTTCAGTATACCTCGTATTAGCGCAGAGTCGGCGGGGTGGGAAGCAAAAAATAATATTCTGCTTTGGGAACAATAAAGGCTTGGGGCGGATAAACATATATGGCCGTTGTCCTGTTTCAATTTACCAGGGGGAGTGTTCCCTTACCTTACATTCTGCTGCTGGGCAAGCAGTTGAACAGCTTATGGCTGATGACAATGGGGATCTACCTACCTAATCAATGTGAAAGTGTGTACTAAGATTTCTTTAAAATTCCTGCAGAGTGGCGTTTGTTCCCTATTTATATATAGGATCAATGACAGTGAAGAGAATGTAGGTTTTGTTAGGCACAGCGAACCTCAAGGTACAAGAAATCATTTGTACCTATGAACATAATAGTATTCAATCATATATTTTCAAACTAATATTTTGGATACATATGTATAACACTGTAAGAGCATGTGATTTATAAATAGTATTAGTGTCACAAAAGCCTGAATGCAATAAAACAATATACTAATCATCTTTGATGAAATACATCAACAACAACAACATTTAACTTCACACTTAAATAGTTAGAGGTTCTCGCTTGAGCTTGTAGTGGTAACAGCAAAGTTGAATGCAAAAGTAAAAGTAAATGCAAAAGTTGATCAGTTTAACAGCAAAGTTAACACCAAAGTCGGCACTTAAGGGTAAAGATTACTTTGACAGTAACGGCCATATGTTAAGTCAAATATAAGGTCTATCTTCTAGGGTCTATAGTCAATTCATTATGTTAAAATGTAATCACGGCCCTATACTTTGGGAAATACTATAATTATGGAAAGAATTCCAATACTCCTTTTTAGTCTGCTTCGGTGTGTCTTTCGGGAACCCTATATGTCATTATTATCGTCAAATGAACTACTTACCAATTTAAAACATACCTATGCTAGTCTGATATTTGTGAAAAAATAAGGAAAGTTCTTGTGTGCAAAATATCTCAACACGAACACAATTCGTAAATTTCTAAACACTGACGCTGCTACACCCTATATTGGAGTTGGAGTCAACATCAACACCCCGGGGTGTCTGTCTTGTCAGGACCCCATGAGGAGTCTATTTGCAGTATTAGAAAACACTTTTATTGTTTGAAATGCCTATTCAGAAGTTAAATACTTCAATGTCTCATGTATTGAGAAATTTTGACCATACATAACTTTAGTCAACGAATGTTGGTACAGAAAAAGAAAATTACATACAATTATTCACTACTTACTTCCCCTTTGAGTTTTCCCATATCTTCTTCAGCTGTTGTTGAGTTCTTTGAGGCCCATAACCAGCAGAATTAAACAATGTTGGGATAATATTGAAATAAACTTAGCGTTAGGTTAGCCACGGAGGGTTAGTTAGGTTACATTAGGGGCTGATTTCACAGTCGTCTGGTAACGTTCTTAACAACAAGCCTTACCAACCTGGTAAGAGGCATTACCTACACCTCGATCCGATTTCACAGTCGTTTTGGTGGTATCGGCAATCCCCAACCTGGTGTCGATCAAAACCTCTGATTCGGTAATGTTGGTATGCCGGAGCAGCGGGAAATGTAAACATTGCATCAGCTGAGTGGAAGACACTCAAGACAGGCGACAAAATCAAAATGAGCACTCCACGAGAGAAGGCAACACCGCTTACTTACGAGAACAAGATTACTCTTGTGGGCCTCATTAGAGAAAATGAGGCAATTCTAAACAAAAAAACAGACCACGGGAGCATTGAAAGGAAGAGAAAGGCTTGGAAACAAGTAACTGATGCCTTCAACGCGGCATATCCACTGGCAGTTCCCAAGAACACCACTCAATTGAAGCGCGCCTGGGAGTACACAAGGAACAAGTAAGTACCACATGAACATTGTAATCACTCTATCTACCTATCAATATGTATCTAGAGCCTGTTCCTAATAGCTGTCCTAAGGGGACTCACTTTATCATTGTAATTTCATACTCTTTTCCTCTCATTCCTCGCTCACACTTTCATCTCAAATACCAGAGTATTCTGTCCTCCAATTTTAATAGAATTCGTTCTCTTTTATTAACTGCATGTACAATATTTGCCATCTCACTTTGGTCTTCCTTCATTAAATTTCCATAGTGAGCTTATATTACTTAAAAGTTTAATGTTTCTTGGTCAAGGCAGATGACTGCCAATTCAAGAAGAAGGTGCGGGCAACTGGAGGAGGTCCACCCCCTACGCCTCCAAAGTACGACTCTCTGACAGAGGTGGTCAGAAATCTGTTAAATTTTGAATTAATCTGCAGTGAAACGCAGTATCACAATGAGCTGTCAGACCTACCACCAAGCCCCACACCACAACCTTCTGCTGCTTTTCCTCCTACCTCTCCCATTGTGGTACATGAAGATGAAATTGGTAAGAGACTCCTCCTTATATATATATATATATATATATATATATATATATATATATATATATATATATATATATAATATATATATATATATATATATATATATATAATATATATAATATATATATATATATATATATATATATATATATATATAATATATATATATATATATATATATATATATATATATATAATATATATATATATATATATATATATATATATATAATATATATAATATATATATATATATATATATATATATATATATATATATATATATATTTGTGTGTGATTAGAGATATACATGTATATATCAATATTGATATATAGGTACCTTGTTTTTAATTATTTTTATCTATTAGTAAAAAGGCATAAGCACTCAGACAATTGCTGATGAAGTTTCTAGATGCTAGTCATGAAGATGGGCTTACAGAGGGTGAGGGAATCAAATGATTCACACTAAGATGCTGCAGTTCTCATAACTTCTAATCTATCCTTACAATTCTTCAATTTCTGTAGGGTCAAACCTGTACCCCTCAAATGCTAACTACCTTGTTTGATATTACATGGAGTGCAGCTGTGTTGTGTAAGGGTGTTTCTCTTTCTCAGCTTATTTTCTTTAATTAAAGCAATATTTTTTTTTTCTAGAATGGATGACAGATGAGAACATGCAGGAACACTGTCAGTTGACTGTTGGCCAGGCATCACCGAACCCGCCAGCTCCAGAGGAGCAGACTTCTGGTAGTATGGCATTGTGTCAGTCAGCCAACAAGAGGAAGGGTGAAATGCGAGAGAGGGCAGGTAAGAGGCGAAATCCGTTCAATGAGCGGCAGCATTCATATTTGAAGCTGCAAGAAAAACATGAATAAATAAATCAGAAAATTCTTTAAAATTTTACTGAAAAGCATGACATGGAAGTCAAAACTCTGGAGAGTATAACAGTTATGTGTAATGCTGTGGTTACTATGTGTGGCAAAGTTGTTGAATATATTGATGCAACAAAACACTAAACACACACACATACACTTTTCTTTTCAAGGGCAATGGAATTTTTTATTTTGTTTGTAACAAAGGAAGCATTACATGTACTATTAAGTTTTATTTAATTCATTGATTTATTTTGTTGTAATTGTTATTTGAACACTATGAAAGCATTGAATTTAATATTTATTTGTTAAGATAAAGAAGATGTATTTATTTTTTAAATGGAAATATTTATTTTATTAGTATAAGAGAAAGGATAAATATATTTCATCAATTTGAAATATAGTTAAGTCAAAACATATTTATTTCATATAATTTATTTGTTTCTTTACTTTCCTAACTTTACTTGAGTGTGCAGTGGTACTATACAAAAAGATGCCTATGCCATCACAGGCTGTGGCCAACCACCAGAGCCCCAAATAATATAGTCTAAGCTAAACATGGATACAACATAAAAAAAATATTATGGTGTACAGAAAGACAAAATTAGAACCAAGTTTCTACCACAGCATTTCTCACTTGTGTGCCACAACCTGCATTGACAACTTCATCATTATCATCATCATCACCAGCATTGTGAACATCATCACTCTCCTCCAGGGGTGTTCTCCAATCTATAGCAATATTATGAAGCATGGCACAAGCCATGATAATTCTCTTTGATGTCCGCAGCTCTGTACGGAGTGGTCTTTTCAAACATGCAAACCGTTTCTTTAGGACACCAAAGGATCTTTCAACACAGTTTCTTGTTGCAACATGAGCTGCATTGTAGTTTTTTTCTTTTTCGCTTTGAGGATTTTGAATGGTGGTCAAGAGATACGAGCGGCATGGATAGCCGCTGTCTCCAAGCAAATACATACCTCTGTAATTTTCTTGCTCAAAGGTGGTACAAATATGAGAGTTCTCAAAAATTCGAGCATCATGCACACTACCTGGCCAACTGCAAATAATATTAGTAAATTTTAGATTGCTATCACACACAGCTTGAACGTTGAGCGACATAAAATCTTTTCTACATCTGTAATACTCAGCATGCTCTCCTCCTGGATTTTTAATGGGTACATGTGTGCAATCTATGCACCCAAGGACTCCTGGCATTCCAGATATTTTGAAGAAGTCTGCTGCTTTTTGGCGTGCTTCATTTGGGGCTGGAAATTTGATGTAAGTTGGTGCCAAAGAGGCGATCATCCTTGATACACGCTGCACAAACCTGCACACAGAGGCTGCTGAAATTTCACCACAATCAGCAACACAAAGTTGGAAACTACCAGTGGCAAGGAAGCGAAGTGTTGCTAGGAGCTGTAGTTTCAATGGTATGCTGCATCCTGAAAAAAATGGATAAATGCACGTATCATGATTTGTTACAAGCTTATATGAACTTACATGTTTATTATACAACTTTCAAAATCACAAGAGATATTAAATTGTCGGATAATGTACTAAAATGCTCTAAAGCATACCATTCAGTAACTCATTAATTAATAGCTTGACTTGTCACCGTGACTACTGCATACATCCATGCACCCTTTACTCTTACATAAAGAAGCAATAACTACCCTCTTCCATTCTTGAGGCACAGTTCCCTGCCTCCATGCTAATCTTCATATGTACTCTATCCACATAGACAGCCATACAAAATTTAAGTACCTCTGCCACTTATAATCCTCGGAGCAATTGGATGTAGCTGCTCAAGTAAATCAAACACAGCATCCTTGCTTAGCCTGTAACGCTGAACAAATTCTTCCTCAGTAAGCACTAGCAGAGGGTCACTACGATCACGAGCAATCACACGCGGCACTCGGATCTCTTCAATTTCTTGATGCTGACGCTGCATTTCTTGGAGAACATCATGTAAGGCGAACATGCTGATCTGTTGGTTGAATTATAACTGTTGTTAACTGCTCACAATTGCAGTAAGACATGGGTAAATGTAAGATCCATTAGTAACAAATTGAATTTTGTACAAGTTGCTAATATGCATCACCTACTTTTGCGTTCATATTCCGCATCACCTTACTTTATTCATAAAACCAGTGCAGCTTGCCTAACCTAACCCAACCCAACACACACTCCTAACCTAACCTATTCTCTACTTTATAGGTATGTAAAGGTCTTTGATAAGAAAGGGAACTAAAAAGACCAATAATAATACTGGGAAAAGGTATGAAAAGTTTATTCCCATTTTACTAGCTTGAAAGTTGTTTACAGCCTGCACTGGTTTCCTGATATAACTGGCACATTAATTAATCAACTCAACTGCTATTTTTCTCAGTATTTCGGTAAATAGCATCCTCCAGACATTCTTACCTATTTCATCGTGTAGATCTTTTATCTCTCTGAGTATTTAGATAGTTGAATTAGGTAAGCAAATTAAGAATCAACCGTAATATTAGAATTTTAATGATCAGGGGGTCCAGCGGGCGAAGCCCCCGGTTAGGACGTAAGGTTAGGTCATGTTTGATGATTTATTTTTAGTTTGATCATTTTGCCAAAAAACAGTTATCATTTTAATTTAAAACACATTGAAATATAGCATAATAATAAAGTTTTGTCTTGTAAATAAGAGGACACTGTTTGTAAATAAGAGGATACCGTTTTCCAATAACTTCTTTTTCTCTTCCTCATCGCCTTACACATGCACTGTTAAAGCCTACCATTACTTTGGTAACAAATTCCATATGCCCTAAGCATACATACCAGGAATATCACGGCAAGGAGGTATAACAGATGAACGTCTGGTTGACAGTTTTAACGCTTATCAGCTGGAGGTCCTCTCCAGTTAGGTCATATTTGATTATTTATTTTTAGGTTGATAATTTTTCTAAGAAACGGTTATCATATTAATACAAACCACATTGAAATCTAGCATAATAATATAGCTTTGCCTTGAAAATGAGGATACTGTTTTCCAAAAACTTACCTTTTTCTCTCCCTCATTGCCCTACACATGCACTGTTAGACTTAAATGTGTTTCCTACCATTACTTTGAAAACAAATTACATATGCCCTAAGCATACATACCAGGAATATTACGGCAAGGTGTGGCAGATGTAAGTACGTCTGGTTGACAGCTTTAACACTTATCTGCTGGTGAGATGATGACTGATGATTTCGCGCCGCCATTCAAATTCTTCAAAAAAAATTTCATATTATCATTATACCCATACAACATGTTACTGTATTGTTAAATAATTTTTCGCATATATTTTAGGAAATAATATTGCTATACAGGGATAACAATTTGAGTTATTTCCTAAAAATTACTTTGTTAAGCTCCGTTGGGGAGGTCCCCCAGCTCCCAAGCCTGCGTTACCAAAGGTTCCAATCTCTGGTATGGTTTCAAACAAACAAAATCGCGAAAGACGACTGTGAAATCGGATTTGCTGATGGTGGTGGAGATCGCTGCTCATTGGTAACGATCTGAACAATACGAAGCGACTGTGAAATTAGCCCTAGCACTGCAAGGATAGGTTTGGTTAGGTTAGCCACGGATGGTTAGAGTTAGGTTACATTAGCCCTGCAAGGATAGGTTTGGTTAGGTTAGCCACGGAGGGTTAGTTAGGTTACATTAGCCCTGCAAGGATTGGTTTGGTTAGGTTAGCCACGGAGGGTTAGTTAGGTTACATTAGCCCTGCAAGGATAGGTTTGGTTAGGTTAGCCACGGAGGGTTAGTTAGGTTACATTACCGCAGGGATATGTTTTGTTTCGTATATTTCAAAATGGTAACTGTTATTCCGTTAGCATTGTAAAAACATTATATCCTACCCAGAAATAAATAGTCAGTGTTTCAAAATTAGTAGGCTAAGCTTATCTCAATAATCCCCCAATGTTGTTATTTCTTCCCATGCCTCTTTCTTGTTATTAATGATGCGGTAGTCATGACTCTTGTCAAACAATACGCCTTTCCTCTCTTCTATAAACCTTAATAGAAAATCTCGCTCATTAGCAGTGATATATTTCGTTCGAAATCTGTTCTTGGTTTCCATTTTTTTTTTTTAAGTTTTTTAGTAGGTAGGTAGGTAGATAGGTGCCGAATGTGCGACATATGCAACACAATTTATCTTTCCCGCCCAAAATATGTAAATAAATGTTGTCGCGGCATACCAACTGTTCATCGACACCCGTATATGCTTGGAGCAGGAGTACCAACAGCTTCCTTTCCCTAAACCAGATCTTAACATAACGAGTTTGAAATTAAGGTCTGCTTACCCTTTCCATAGTGCGAAAAGTAGTACCTATAATTTGGGAAACCTATATTTGACTTAACATATGGCCGTAAGTTCTGCATACAACTATTTTTCACTATCATTATTATCATTATTATCATTATTATTATTATTATTATTATTATTATTATTATCAATGTATTGTCATTGTTATTATTGTTATTGTTGTTTTTACCTTTATTATTATTATTATTATTATTATTATTATTATTATTATTATTATTATTGTTATTATTATTTTTATTACTATTATTATTATTATTATTATTATTATTATTATTATTGTTATTATGATTATTATCCTTATGATTATTATTATGATTATCATTACCATTAATATTATTATCATTAATTATCATTACTATTAAAATCAAATATGGTATTATTCATACACAACTCCAGATGTGAAGCAGGCAGATGAGAATTACTTAAGCCGCTTCTCGTCATATACATATCTCCAGATATGTATGTGTTGATAAGTCAGGACCTGAGACCTAGAGAGCAGTGTATTAGTGTCAGGAACAGAGCTAACAGGGTACTGGGTTTTATTGCCAGGAGCATAAGTAATATATCAGCAGATGTAATACTAAGACTTTACTTAGCGTTAGTTAGGCCTCATTCAGATTATGCTGTGCAGTTCTGGTCTCCGTACTATAGAATGGATATTTGACAAGCTAGAAGCAGTACAAAGAATAATGACTAAAATGATTCAGGAGATAAGGAACTTAACTTACAAGTATATATTAAAACACCTCAATCTACACTCTTTAGAAAGACATAGGGTAAGGTAAGGGTAGATCTGATAGAAGTGTTTAAATGGGTCAAGGGTTTCAACAAAGGGGACATAAATAAGAGTCTCATAGTCGAGGAGAAAGTAAGAACACGAACAAATGGTTTCAAGCTAGGCAAGTTCAGATTCAGGAAGGAGATAGATAAAAATTGTTTTTATATGTTTATGCATTGTATATCTGATACATCATATATTAGTGGTTGTTTTAGAAACAGGGTTATTGTCCTCAATATTCAGACAATTTCTGCATTTCATTTTAATAACTGCCAATGCAATGGCGACAGCAATAATCATACATATGATAATGAGTGTACAAAGGCGGTGGACATGAAAATCTGATGTAATTCAATCTAAAATACAGCTGAAAGTGTTTTGATTTTGCAGATACTTCCTCCGGGGACTAACACTGGGAAACAAGTTGTCAAAGAAACATTTACTTGGTATGGAATGGAAGAAGAAATAACATCTCTTCACGGCTTTACTATCATCTCTGAGGCCCAGAATAACCCGGGTGCCCCTCCTCGCCGCAGTGACACTCACCCACACCGTTATACTATATTGACAATCTTTCATCATGCTCTTTTCGATGGATTTACGATCTATAACATTTTTCATGTTTTCATCAGAACACTAAATCAAGTATTAGATGGTACTTTAATTGATGATTCCGTCAAGGAAGGGGAATTTGTGTCGAACGAAGAAATAAACGCACTTGAGAAGGAGATACTTGCAAACAGTAGTCAAAACATAATGCCAGAAGAAAGCCTTCACAAACCTGTTATTCTGAAGGGTTTTCCCCCACCAGGCGGCCAGAACCCCTCCACCAACTTCTTGTTCAAGAACGTTGAGCCTGATGGTATGGCGACTATTAAAGATGCTTGTAAACTGGAAGGTGTAACATTGCACACTGCCCTCATGGCTGCTCACCAAACCGCTACGATAAATCTGCTTCAAGAGTCTGGGGTGCAGGAGGACACGGCAACCTTCTGTGTCAACTTGCTTACTGACCTGCGTCGTTACCTGGCCAAGAGAAGCCTTACCATCCAAGGCCTATTCGCTGCCACTCTCAAGATATTCATAGAAACCAACATTACACAACGATGTAGTTTCTGGGACTTGGCAAGATACATTGAAGGGGAGAAAAAGAAATATATCGACTCCAAAGAAATCATACGTCAGTTGGTGGCACAGAGAATGGCTGCCAAAGAGAGCCAACCTGTCTGTGGACCACCATCACTGAAATTTGACTACGCTATTTCATCTATACCGGCAATAGTGTCAGACTCCAGTAACACTGTCCAAGTAATTGGTGGAAACGTCTACATATGCATTCATAATACCTACACTATGAGTTTTTTAACCTACCAATCGTATAATGGAAGATATGTTTTCACTTTTTCCTATGCATCCAACTTTATGGCAGAGAAGACAGCTGTGATGTTGCTGGACAAAACATTTCACATTCTTCAAGACAAGTGCCAGTCCTAAAAGTAAATCCACAGAACGTTTTTTTTTTCCAACTGACTAGTAACAACAATATATATGTACAGTTACACTGGGAAGTGGTGTCGCCTCTTACGTTGTTTTTCGGTATGAAATTGGATTATGGCAACTCAACGAAGTCAAATGAAATATCTCTTATAGAGTTCCTGCAGTGACGTCACGACCTTGAGCCAGGATGTAAATAGCCGCCATCTTGGTGGGCAAGCCGACCACAGTCGCTGTCATAGTGAATAGTTATTTGCATTATGGTCGTGTATATAGACACTGTCATATTGAATAATTATTTTCATTACGGTCGTGTATATAGACACTGTTATAGTGAATAGTTATTTGCAAAACGGTTGTATATATAGACACTCATAGAGTGAATAGTTATTTGCATTACGGTCGTGTAAATAGACACTGCCATAGTGAATAGTTATTTGCATTACGGTCGTGTATATAGACAGTGTCATAGTGAATAGTTATTTGCATTACAGTCGTGTATATACACTCTAAAAAATTAAGGGTTCTAAAAGGGTAGATTTGCTAAGATGGGGTAGATCTTCATACATCCCTCCTATTCTTCATCCAATAGGGTAAAATGACTCAAATCTATCTTTTTTCAGGTCCTAAATAAGGTACTTTTGATTCATTCTACCTTTTCAGGCTATAAGGGTACATTTGTGGAGTCAAAAGTAAAATAAGTCTGATTTCATGTAGATGCAAATAAAGATCTGTGCTTAATGAAATGATAAGGCAATGTTTTGGAATACGTAAACACTTCAAATATACTTAATGCGTTAGATATATGTGTATTATTTAATGATAATACAAAACTTATTTCAAATGATTTCTGGCAACTATTCTTACTACAGTTGCCATTTAGCTTTATATGATGGCAATTTCAAGTCATGCATCTCGGTCTAAATCATACGACTGCAAAAACTGGTGACTAATGTGAAGTATAGTTCACTTACAAGCACTGCAATAGAGTTGGAAGGTAATAGAGAAGTCTTGAAATGACGTAAGAGAAGCGGAATAAACACATGAATATTATGAAGAAAAATACATTTTTTCTTACATCATCTACCACAACGAACAAGAACGGCCCAATAGCCAAAACGTGGTAAGTTATTTACTTGTTGTATTATTCCATAGTATATAGTGGGCATTTAAGTGTTTACTTTGCCATATTTAGTATTTAAGTCTGATTTGTTTTAGTTTCCCTTCAGAATCGGAATATGTTTTCTTTCATAGATTTTAATTTTTGGTGACTTCTACAACGTATATTTCATCATACAAGAAATATAACATCATGTACATGTCCTTTGTCCTTTGTACTCAACTGAAAAATAATCCAAATCATGCTATACATGTATAGCTTATGAAAATATAAAACATTTGTTAGCGCAAAAATATTGGAACCCTCGTCGGCCACAGCGCCGCAGTCAGTCCGATCATGACTGATGTCACAGTCACTTCCATCATCGAATACGCTGACGAAACTTGACTTATTATGGGTAACGTATGTTCATATAACAAACTGGGGGGGTTGGGGTGTAGGGAGAACCGTTGGCAAATGGGGAGTATTGAAAAAAGGTACATTTGAATTGAAAAAAGGGTAGATTTGCGTTTATCAAAAAGGGTAGATTTGTATGGGTAAGAAAAGTGTACAACTATTTCATCACTAAAAGTACTCTTTGAGCAACCTTGTGGTACCCATTTTATTCAAGAGAGTAGGCACTGTCATATAGAATAGTTATTTGCATTACGGTCGTGTATATAGACACTGTCATATAGAATAGTTATTTGCATTACGGTCGTGTATATAGACACTGTCATAGTGAATAGTTATTTGCATTATGGTCGTGTATATAGACACTGTCATAGTGAATAGTTATTTGCATTACGGTCGTGTATATAGACACTGTCATAGTGAATAGTTATTTGCATTACGGTCGTGTATATAAACACTGTCATAATGAATAGTTATTTGCATTATGATCGTGTATATAGACACTGTCATAGTGAATAGTTATTTGCATTATGATCGTGTATATAGACACTGTCATAGTGAATAGTTATTTGCATTATGATCGTGTATATAGACACTGTAATATAGAATAGTTATTTGCATTAT
The DNA here is from genome assembly GCA_029783475.1 of Metacarcinus magister. Lineage (NCBI taxonomy): Eukaryota > Metazoa > Arthropoda > Malacostraca > Decapoda > Cancridae > Metacarcinus > Metacarcinus magister. The sequence goes on along the minus strand of JAPQNM010001981.1, from coordinate 31,319 downwards.
GGTCGTGTATATAGACACTTCCGATTTGTGACGGGAACAACTTTCAAATTCATTTAAATCATATCAAACTCTACCATAAAAGAATAGGGTTAATATTGAAATCAAGTTAGCATTAGGTTAGCCACGTTATTAATATTTAGCTCCGAGTGTGAAAGTGAATGAAGTGTGTGTGTGTGTGTGTGTGTTTGTATTGGGGTGTTGTGTTGGGGTGATCAATGATTGTGTATTTATGTGAACGATTGTACGGTGCAGTTCTATATAATAATATAATGAAACCTGTTCTAGTGTGGTATTGTGCATGGAAAGTGTGAGTGTTTGTAGGAGTAAGTATTAGTAGGATAAGTTGGGTAGGTTTGCTTGTAAAATTGCCTCCCCATACCTGGTGTCACATTTGTATGCACAGCACCTATTTACCATGGTTGAAAATAGTCAATTTTATGTAAATCTTATGGTGTTTGCTTATAACTGTACCGTCATTACTGGGGTCGGCTCGCCCACCAAGATGGCGGCTGTTTACATTCTGGATCTGGGTGTGACGTCACGTGCAGGAGGACTATAATGTCAGTAGTGTTGCTATTTTGTCAAATTATTGATTTATTTAACTATAAAAATAAATTACTTGAAATAACAATCTACTTATTGATAAACAACCATCTATTATGATGTTTCATGAAGACTTGTCGAAGTATTTTGACGTGCAATGTTCAAGAGGAATTCCGTCAAAGACAATTAACTTTTTATACAAAAATAAAACTATGTATTCATGATGATCTTAAATTTCTAGCAAAATCGAACTTTAAAAGATATGTATAAATTGTTGAAATATTCTTCATCCAAAATTATGATATAATATCTGCACTTAACTCTGGCTTGACGATGACGTCATCGGTCGGGTTGTTTAACCGTTGCCGCACTACACCATGAAGTGAGAGTACTGTCACCAAGCAACATTCCATCATGGCTTTGGTTTCGGGCAGTATTCCACCGTGGTAGTTATCACGAATACTTAACATTAATAAGTGAACACTTCAGCGATGGATTGAAATATACCAAGTGACAGAAAGCATTGAAAATCTGAGATGTGGAGCTGCTCATCATTCTGTCAACATATGCAAACCCTTTCACGACAATTAAACTATTATTGATACATCGTGAGGTATTCCTTCGGTCACTTCTCCCAGCCACCAAGCGCTGACGCTCCGTGCTCTCCTGTTGGTGTGTTCTTGTCTCTGCTTGGTGTTTGGTCTTGCCTTGTAGCTGCCTTTGGGTTTTGGGGATGTCAAGGCTCACCGCTGGGTCTCGTGCTGCCCGCTTTGCGAGGGTGTTAGTGGGGCGGGTTAGCTGATAGATTGGGCCTTCACCCTTAAAAGCATGAAACTTGGCACACAATTATAATACTACAATACAAAGTTTTTTAGTCTAGGGGCCACCCCAAAATGTGCCCTGTATAGCCGCCATCTTGCATTCAAAATGGCCGCCTTTATGGACCTGTTTTGTTGACTATCTTCATAACCAGAACAGATATCGAGATGGTTTAAGTGCCTATACCTACATCTTTAGGGCCAAGGAATCCAGTGTTACTAGAAATGCTCATGAATAAGTGGCGGCCATCTTTAAATTCAAGATGGCCGTCACCAAAAAGCTATTTTTCACCACATCTGGTAGAGATTAGAGATACCAAAACATTAAGGACATTATAAACATATTTCCATGGTTTAGTAATCCAATGGTGGCGCAAAATACTAAAAAATATGTGGTTGGCTTCTTAAAATAAAAATATCCACAAACCAAGGGATACTTTGCTTAACATAATGGAAGAGGCAAGAACATCAGCATATATCTATTGCAAGTACCAATAGTACGCTGTACTACAAACAAGCTCAATATTAGCAAAACTGAGGACAGCATAAGTCTTTGATGCTGTGTGTCCCAAATGTAACTAAATAATATTGTTGCAATTCCTGATAGTTAAATATATGAGGAATGTATAACTCCATGCCAGAGATAATCACCTCTGTTATGCGCTCGGCACAAAGAGAAGGATCTCTGACATGGAAGCAATAATCATCCCAAGGAAAACCAGAATAGTACTGCCTTAAGTCCTTCCACTTAGCAGAGTTGAAATGCCAGAAGCACATCCGCTTAGGCGGGTCCTGACGCTGCACTGGAGTGATAGAACAGGTAACGGAAATAAGATTGTGATCGGAGGAGCCCAACGGAGAGGAAAGTTTAACAGAGTAAGCTGAAGGGTTGGAAGTTAGGAAAAGATCAAGAATGTTGGGCGTGTCTCCAAGGCGGTCAGAGATACGGGTAGGGAACTGCACTAGCTGCTCTAGGTCATGAAAGATAGCAAAGTTGAAGGTTTGTTCACCAGGTTGGTCAGTGAAAGAAGATGAAAGCCAAAGCTGGTGGTGAACATTGGAATCCCCTAAAATAGAGATCTCAGCATAAGGAAAGTGAGATAGGATGTACTCCACTTTGGAAGTCAAATAGTCAAAGAATTTTACATAGTCAGAGGAATTAGATGAGAGATATACAGCACAGATGAATTTAGTTAGAGAGTGACATTGAAGTCTTAGCCAGATGGTAGAAAATTCTGAAGATTCAAGATTGTGGGCACGAGAGCAAGTAATGTCGTTACGCACATATGCGCAACAGCCAGCTTTGGATTGAACATGAGGATAGAGAAAGTAGGAGGGAACAGAAAAGGGGCTGCTGTCAGTAGTTACAGACAACTGTGTTTCAGTTAGGAAGAGAATATGAGATTTAGTGGAGAAGAGATGGTGTTCCACAGATTGGAAATTAGATCTAAGGCCACGAATGTTGCAGAAATCGAGAGTAAAAGTATTAGAGGAAGTGTCAAGACACCCAAGGTCATCAGCAGGGGCAATCTGACCTGGGGACATTTGTGGTCCCCTCCCCAGATGGGGACTCCGAGGCTGGATGTTGTTGTAAAGCCATTTTTAGAAATTTGGGTTGAAGAGAGTGTAAAAGTGTAAGGTGTTGTAATGTTATGTAGGTAGTAGTAAAAGTTGTCTTTAGAGGGCAGGCTGCAGCTGCTCTCTTGTGTAAATGAGACACTAAGGGAACCGGGAAGAGAGAACACGGGGAATCACTCAGTCTGCAGCACCGCCTACATCCCCGTAAGTACCTCTCCTGGAGTATTCCACCGGGCGGCAAGTGTCTACTGCCTACTCCTACATGATGGCGTTGTAGTGCTGTGTGGACGTGATCGGGATGGTCGTCTCTGAGAGATGTTCTGATAATGAAGTTGGCCGTCGTGTGCTTAATTCTTTCAGCGAATGTGGGCACCTGAGTTTCTGTCCTGAGATTTGCGGTTTTGGTCCATCTCGGTGCTCCGAAGACAGCCCTCAATGGACCGCTCTGGATTGTTTTAAGGGCTTTAGCGTCGGTGGTGGTGACGTTAAGGAGGACGGGACTCACGTAATCAACTAGTGACCGTATCAGGGCTTTGTATATGCCGAGGATAACACTGCTTGTTGCTCCCATCCTTTTCCACGACAGTGCTTTAAGTAATCTATTTCTGAGGTTGCATTTAGTCTTGAGGTGTTGCATCTCGGCCTTGCAGGTGTTGTTTCTTGCAACAATGACGCCGAGGTATTTGTATGTTGCAACCCATTTCATGTCGTGGCCTTGAATCTATAACTTGGTGAGGGGGACAGTGCGCGTCTTGGCCATGGCTTTGGTCTTGGTTTGGGATTTAATAAATCCAATGTCTTCACATTTGTTTGTCAGTAGATTCAAGGAGTCTTGCATTTTGGCTTCAGAGTCTCTTCCCTGCGTTTGCAAGACGATGTGATCAGCGTAGCCAATGTGCTGTGTTCCTGCTGAGTATGGGAGTGATCACTGAGTGAACTAAGGAGCTCAGGAACGTTATTGACAGTGATGTCTGCGTCCCTGCCGTGTATTGTGAGGAGCAGATCCAGTCTTCCGCCCGCCATGTGTGTAGCCTGAGGCTCGCCGTGTAGCGTCGCCTCCTCATAAATCTTCAAGTATTTGGGCGATGTGTTGTCCCCGTTGTGTTACCATTCCACGGCTCGAGAACTGGGTGATGGGCGTTAAAGTCCCCGGTTAAGAGTGTCATTCTCCCATGGTTATTTTCCAGTGCAGGCATCAGGTTGAGGTGTGACCGCTGCCTGCAGTAGACGTTGTGTACATCTATTTTAGTGGTGTGGCCGAGGTGCAGCGTAACGCTGAGTGAGTCCACTTGATCGCCAAGTTGTTGAGGATCTTCAGTGAGGGTGGCTGGTATGTCCTTTCTGACAAGTGTGAGGAGGCCTCGCGATCCTCCTTGCTGGTAGGGTTGCGAGAACAGTTGGTATCGGCCAAACTTCATGTTGTTGACATCGCTTGCCAGCGTCTCCTGCAGGACAATGACCGCCGTGTTGTGGGTGTGAATGTACTTGAGTAGATTGGCTGCCTTACTTGCCACACCATGGATGTTCCATTGTAATATTTCTATTCCTGTGCCCCCTTGGTGTCCCGCAACTGACGATGCCGCCCCGCACGTGTTATGCCTGAAGGTGGATCATGTTGGTGAAGTTTTGCGAAGTTGTGGTGCATTTTGAATAATAATAATAATTATTATAATATATATATATTTTATTTAGTCTTTTACATATTGTGTAAAAGAAACTTAGTTTTGATTGTGTACTTGTCTAATTAAACTAATTCTATAATAGAAACATTTATACACTTTCACACTTTTAAGCTGAGTGTCTTATTGATCAGTTGTATGCTCGTAGGTACACATAATCATTGTCGCCTTGAGGATCGCTGTACAGGTACTTTTAATTTTTTAAAGTATACATAGTTATTTTGTGCAGCTTGTGCATCAAATCCATCATCATTTTTTTTTAAAGGTATGAATGTTTGAAAGTCATGTTAATCATGGCGGCTGTTCCACTCGACCATTCTTCTATGTACTGGTTTCCACTTACTAGTTTGTTGAGTTTGTGAGGTGTTGTAATCGTTGGCATAGTGGTGAGCAGGACTTTGTGTGCTGTGGGCTGTGTGTAAACTCATTAAGTACTGTACGTGCGTAATAGTTAAAATAAATGAGTTGCAAGTCCGTACAGTGTTGATGTTGAAATATTTAGTCAGTTCCATGGATTGTAAGGGAGTGAGACTTAATAATATACTAGTTTGCCCAATAATAATACTTAGAGAAAACAATATTTTACAAGATTTTAAGGTAGACCATTATACAACCATACATTATCTATTATCGTATCTTTTGAGCGATAGTTGAATATGAACATATAACATATAAACATATAACATATAAACGATGGAAATGGATTGGTAAGACTTTTCTTTTGGTATATTTATTGATTACAGAATAACAAGATAATTTGAACATCATATGAGACCAGAAAAAAAAAATCAGAAAAGAAAAGAGAAGAAGTAGAAAAAAATCTATAAAACGTTTTGTTGATGTGACGTGGTGGTGATGGTGGTGGTGGTGGTGGTGATGGTAGTGGTGATGATGATGATGGTAGTGGTGGTGGTGGAAGTGTGTGTGTTATCCGTGTTACGTATGTGCTAAGAAAAGTGTTACAGTATGTGTCAAGTGACTTCAAGTGTGATATTCAGTAGTAGTAGTAGTAGTAGTAGTAGTAGTAGTAGTAGTAGTAGTAGTAAAAGAGGAAGAAGATGAAGAGGAGGAAGAAGAGAGGTATTGAATGACAAGAAGAGGAAATGACACACACACACACACACACACACACACACACACACACACACACACACACACACACACACTCACAATTATTACATTTCCTTTGGCGCCAAGATTATACTTCCCTCCTTCCCTCCCTCCTTCCCTCCCATCCTTAATCCTTCCTTCCCTCCCTCCTTTCCTCTCTCCCTCCTTTCCTTCCTTCTCACCCTCACTCCTACCCTTCTACATTCCCTTCCTCCTTCCCACCTTTCCCCCCTTCCTTCCTTCTCTCCCTCCCACCCTCCCTCCTTCCCACCTTCCCTCCCTCTTATACCTGAGCGACTCTTTGGCGCCAATAAAGGTCACCCCCTCCACCTCCCCCTCCCTCACTCATTCCATCTCTCCCTCCATCCCTCCCTCCCCCCTCATTCCCTCCCTCCCCCAATCATTCCCTCCCTCCCTCCATCATTCCCTCCCTCCCTCCCTTCTTCCCTCATCTCCAGTCTTTCCTTCATCCCTCTTCTCTTCCTATCCCTTCTTTCCTTTCTTCCTTTTTTTTTTCTCTCTCTCTCTCTCTCTCTCTCTCTCCTCTCTCTCTCTCTCTCTCTCTCTCTCTCTCTCTCTCTCTCTCTCTCT
>JAPQNM010001981.1:10000-12500 GCA_029783475.1 Metacarcinus magister | reverse complement strand
TTTTCAAACATAAAATTTTGGCCATGAGTTCATAGATCAACAGAAAGATATATACAACACGGATTGGCAGAGAGAGATGAAAGGACAGACAAGTATTGAGGTGTACCAATAATCTAGTTCCAACCTCATGAACCTATGTTAAGCAAATATCACAAGTCAACCACGACGCTACACAATCCTAAGAGAGAGGGAAATACTTACGAGGAAGAGGACAAAACTGAATAAACAATTGGTAGAAAGTGAAGAAGATACGATCAAACAAACACTACCACGTATTGAAATAAATCTCGCCCAGTCCTACGAGGAAGAAGTAACAATTGAAGAACAAGGATGTGGATGCCATGAAAAAGAACACACAATACACTGTTTTCCCAAGTATGCCAAGATAAAAGCAAGTATGCACACACACATGACAGCTCAAGTACAATGAATACCTCGCCAGTGATCCACAACAAGATGAGTGACGTTCTGAATAAGTAATAAATGTTTGTATGATAAGTTTGGTTAGGTTAGGTTAGGTTAGGTTAGGTTAATATGTGTCTGCATTTTAGTTGAGTGAGGTAAAGTTCAATAGGCAACATACAGAGTCATCCATACGCAACATTAACACATACGCCACTGCAGCACCAGATTGTATACCGGCAGTACTCATGAAACAGTGTGCTTCAACTATATCCAAACCGATGCACTCGTTATAGAGATAATACCTGGTCTGTTAAAACACGGACGTATTTCACCCATCTTAAAAAAAAGTTGGCCAAGAATGGAACCAAAACACTATAGATCAGTGGTTCTTACTTCACAGGTAATTAAAGTATTCGAGAGGATAGTTATCAAACCACTAAACAAATATCTGAAGGAACAATCGCTATAACAAATGACAACATAGCTTCACAACCGGAAGATCGTGTGTGTTGCAGCTGTTTCAACACAAGGTGGATGTGTTGAATGTTTTAGAAGACGGAGATGAAGCAGACATCACCTACCTACACTTCAAAACCATTCCAAAAGGTTGAACACTCAATCTTATTACAAAAACTAGAACATATTGGGATCAGAGTTAAGATGTACAAGTGGATCAAGAACTTTTTGCATCGATAGGAGTGGAAGGAAACAAATCCAAGAAGACAGAAGTGAGGAGTAAGGTGACTCAAGGGTCGGTGATTGGCACATTGCTCTTCCTCATATATAACAGTGACATCCAACAGAGTATACAGCACTGTAAAACAACACCCTCCGCACACCACCCTCGACTTCTGGCCATTGTGAGAAGAGAAGAGGATTATAAGATGATGCAATATGACCTTAAGACTGAGAATAATTGAATAATATGGTATTTAACAGCTGGAAATTGAAGTTATTGAGATATCGACACCCGAGGCAGGAAGTGACTGACAAGCGTTATACCACACCAGAAGGAGGAGTCATAATCCAGAGAATAACAATAAGTGATAACGTTACCTTTGATTTTCATACAGATAATATTGTAGTGAAAGGTAGACAGAATATGGGATGGAGTCTTAAAACTTTCAAAACAAGAGAAACACGCTTGTTGATAACGTTATTTAAGGCCCTGATATTACCTAACCTAACCTAACCTAACCTAACTTTACCTAACCTAACCTAACCTAACCTAACCTAACTTTACCTAACCTAACCTAACCTAACCTAACTTTACCTAACCTAACCTAACCTAACCTAACCTAACCTAACTTAACCTAACCTAACCTAACTTTACCTAACCTAACCTAACCTAACCTAACCTAACCTAACTTTACCTAACCTAACCTAACCTAACCTAACTTTACCTAACCTAACCTAACCTAACTTAACTTAACCTAACCTAACCTAACCTAACCTAACCTAACCTTACCTAACCTAACCTAACCTAACTTTACCTAACCTAACCTAACCTAACTTAACCTAACCTAACCTAACCTAACCTAACCTAACCTAACCTAACCTACGTTATTTAAGGCCCTGATATTACCTAACCTAACCTAACCTAACTTTACCTAACCTAACCTAACCTAACCTAACTTAACCTAACCTAACCTAACCTAACCTAACCTAACCTAACCTAACTTAACCTAACCTAACCTAACCTTACCTAACCTAACCTAACCTAACCTAACCTAACCTAACCTAACCTAACCTAACCTAACCTAACCTAACCTAACCTTACCTTACCTAACCTAACCTAACCTAACCTGCTGCCAGTTACGGAGCCACACGAACATCAGTAAAATTAGAAAACTGGAGGCAATGCAAAGAAAAAATACACAACTCGATTCAAAGGTCATCTAGACAGGTACTCACTGGAGGGAAGAAGGGAAAGGTATAGTGTAATACAAGTGTGGAAAATCATCAAAGGAATGGTACAAAATATGGAAGAATAATAATGAAATCAGAATGACGTACAGCAGTAGAAGAGGAAAAAGTGTGTGCCATTCTACATTTAGCAAAGACACGGAGAAGTTTGCAAACCTTGAAGGAGAAT
>JAPQNM010001977.1:5000-22500 GCA_029783475.1 Metacarcinus magister | reverse complement strand
AGCAATTTTTTAGATAACTCACGAGGCATTGCTTTTACCTCTTTTAATATTGTTTCCCCCCTGCAGCTGGTGGCTGTCCAGCTCCACCTCAGGAGAACTTACACTGTCTGCTCTTTATACCTCCCTCCCAATTCTCCAGTAGACAGAGAGGACTTCGTTTCCCATAGTCCAGCAATTGCCTTCCCCGTTTATTGTTTTAGGAGATTTTAATGGTCGGCACACCCTGTAGGGAGATACACTTATCAACCCCAGGGGAGCAATGATTGCGACTGTGGTTGAAGCGTTTGATCTAGGTTTTTTAATACCGGTGACCATACACACTACCACATCCAGACAGATACCACCTCTGCCCTAGATTTATCATTGTGTTCTCCCGACACCCTACTTGACTTCACATGGAGCGTCACAGGAGATCTTTGTGGGAGTGACCACTACCCTATACTCCTGTCTTCTCCCGACGTCCTCCCCTTACCCCGTGTCCACCGCTGGGGGCTGGACCGCGCTGACTGGGGACTTTTTAAAAATTTGCCATAGTTGACTGCGAGGTTGATTAGTTTTTAGACATAGACAGCGCTATCGAGTATTTTACATCTATACTCCAGCGAGCTGGTGAGCTTTCCATCCCTCAGACCACAGGGTTTACCAAGCGCCGACCGGTCCCCTGGTGGTCTGATGAGTGTAGACAGGCAGTGACAGAGCGTCGTCGAGCTTTTGGTAGGTACCGTCGACACAAAACCGAAATTTTCCGGGGACAATACAGACTGGCTAGAGCTAAGGCTCGTCGAGTCCTCAAGGATGCTCGCCGAAAGTCCCTTGCATCTTTTGTCTCCACATTGAACGTTCAGACACCTATGTCGCAGGTATTCAAGCGCGTGTGGAAGATAGCAGAAAAGTTCTCTCCAGGCCCGCCTCCGGTCCTCCATGTCAACGGGGATAAGGTATCTAACAGCCAGGCGGTAGCCAACACACTCGCTGAGACCTTTTCTTTGGTGTCCAGCCAGGCCTCGAGATCTCAAGCAGTGCGTCGCCAGTTTGAGGCAGACGAGGCTCGCCAACTAGACTTTTCATCTCGTTGGGGTGAAAACTACAATGTCCCTTAATCTCCCCGGAACTGCGTTCAGCTTTATATTCGTGTAAAGACTCTTCCCCAGGGGCAGATAACATTACATACTCAATGATCCGTCACCTAAATTCTGGATCACTGTCCTTCCTCCTTGGATTATTTAATAGGATGTGGAGTGACGGATACGTACCACCCTCCTGGATGTCTGCTATAGTCATACCAATCCCAAAGCCTGGAAAGGACGCCTCACTCCCCCTTAACTATCGACCCATTGCCCTTACCGTTTGCATGATTAAAGTTTTGGAGAAGATGGTTAACACTCGTCTAGTCTGGTTCCTTGAGAAGGGTGGCCATCTTTCGGCAGTACAGTGTGGTTTTCGTCGATCTCGCTCTACTTTAGATGCTCTTCTGCGATTAGAAAAAAACTATCTGCCAAGTTTTTGCTTGCAGTCAGCTGGTTGTGAGCGTCTTTTTCGACCTTGAAAAGGCATACGACACCACCTGGAGGTATGGCATTCTACGAGATCTCCATACGGTTGGACTCAGGGGTCACCTCCATCTGTTACTCCGGTCTTTTTTACAGGACCGTACTTTTAGGGTGAGGGTGGGCACTGCTCTTTCTAGCTCTTTTGAGCAAGAAGAAGGAGTCCCACAAGGTAGTGTCCTCAGTGTCACTCTATTCAGCGTTGCCATCAATAGCATCACCGAGTGCGTCCACCGGGACTTTCGATGCACGCTATACGCTGATGACTGTTCCCTCTCCTACGCTTCCTCTCGTCTCGATGTGGCCGAGCGACACATCCAGTTGGCTCTTGGCCGGGTCACCCGTTGGGCCGATAGCCATGGTATTAACTTTTCCCCCACAAAGACGGTTGCTATGCTTTTTTCTCGAAACAGAGGTGAGTTTAGGGATCCAAACCTATACCTCTATGGTGTAGTGATATGCATAATAATATGTAGTATGGTACTTAAATGTGACATGTGCATTTAACTGAGAAGCTGTAAGAAAATGGCGGATCCCGCATTTATGCTTTGTGTTAGCATCTTGACGGGAAGGATGCGGGGGATGCGAGTGTCACCAAGGGTACCATGTAGTGAATAAGTATTGATTAGATTGTATGGGGTTAGTAGAGGTTTGTTGGGGACATTAATTGCTATGTAGTTTGAGTTATACATATAGTAGGTAGATAAGATAAGTGATATCTTATGTACTTGTATGGAGGAAATGTTGGGTTGGCGTACGTGAGATGTAGTCCACGGAGGCGCAGAAGAACACAGTTGAGTGAGGGCAAGCCAGGTCACAAAGGGTGGGGGTCATATATAAGGAAAAGAGCGGGGTCACGCTCGCTCTCTCTCTCTCTCTCTCGGTCACAGGGGTGGGGTTTGGCTGGTTGGGTAGGACTGAGGTCCTCTAACGTGGTGGAGGTCCACGTGGTGAAAACAAAGGTATGTGTTTTGGTTGGTGGTAGGAAGTGAGGTAGACTGGTTGGAGTAGTGTTGGTTGGAGTTGTGTTTTGGTTGGTGGTAGGAAGTGACGTAGATTGGTTGGAGTAGTGTTGGTTGGAGTTGAGATTGGTTGGAGTAGTGTTGGTTGGAGTTGAGACTGGTTGGAGTTGTGACTTGGTGTTGAGGTTGGTTGGAGTTGAGATTGGTTGGAGTTGAGACTGGGAGTTAGTGATTTGCACTACATTATCAGCTATGTACATATTACTGTGACGGACACATTGTTATTAAGTGCTCGGGAGATTTGGATTATAATAAATAAATATAAGTTTGTCACTGGCTCTTAGATACCCCTAGACATCTAAATTAAATATAAAGAGAGGTACGTGACAAAATGGGGGCCTGACCGGGATGGTTAATTAATAAATTTTAAGAACATTTAATTAATTAACTGTTTCTTGTGTCCGTGCACGCGTAATATTTAACACAGTTGTTTGAGGGCAGCAACAAATAGACAACATGGCTGATTTTGATATAAGTGTTTTTGCTGAAAATCCTGAGGAGGGACTTAAGGCTGCTGCAAGTTTTAGAAAAGCCACGTGGATCACTATTGCTGATCATTACAGTGTTAATGTGCGACGGAGCGCCAGAAAACAGGAGATAAGAGAGGCAGTGTTTGGTCATCTGCGAGCTATGGGGTTAAAGGTTGATGATCAAGAGCTGGAATTATTAATAGGAAATGATATGGGTTTAAGGAGGCTTCTGATAGAGATGCGTTTGCGTGAGGCAGAAGCGGAGGAGAATAGAGCGAGAGAGAGAAAGAGAGAGCAAATAGAGGCTGCGAGACGCAGAGAGAGAAAGAGAATAGAGGATGCATTGCGCAGGGAGGAGATTGCGAGGCGCAGGGAAGAAAGGAAGCATGAGTTGGAAATGGCTCGGCTTGGGTTATTTGGAGAAATACGCCTAAGCTGTTATAAATGTGGAGAAGCAGGGCATTGGTCATACGAGTGCAAACAGAGATATGCACCACTTCGCGCTTCAAATTACTGGCGGGAGGTAGCTGCTGCCAGGTGTATAGAGTTAGATGGTAGTGGCTCGGTGGCAGAGTTAATAAAGGAGGAAGAGTGCATACTGGGTGAGGGTGGGTTGATCAGGACACCAGTAAAAGAACTGCGAGACACAGGCGCGATAGACACCCTGTTGTGGGCGTGCGCAGTGCCTGAGGTAGAGAGTGCGCACTCAGATGAAACTCTCATGATTAAGGGTGTGGATGGCGGGATAGAGACGCCCGTGGTTGATGTCACGTCGCAGTTGTTAGAGAAAAGCAGTCACGTGTCGGTGGGCCTCGTGGAGGACTTGCCGGCTAGTGGGGTTGATATTCTGCTAGGAAAGGAAGTGGGAGGAGAAGTGCTGGGGTCACCGTTTCGGGTGGAAGAAAGTGAAAGTGCATACGGTATGGAGAGCGGGGAAATAGTATACCCGGCGTGTGGCAGCGAGCGCGTAAACAAGCTCCATAATGAAAAACGGGAAGGGGCTGAGGCTGCAGTGGTAACTAGAGCCATGTCTAAGCGAGACACGTAGGTGGGTAATAATGCTATTGAGAGCATTCGGAATCTTTTCTTTGAGTCACAGGAAGCAGACCAGCATGAAGGAGTAAGCAGCCATGATGTAGTCCAGGCGGAGGAACGGGAGCTGGAGAAAAGAGGTGACGGAGAGGCAGCCGCCATGGGGGAGGCCCGTGAGTCGAATGTGGGCACGCACGTGATGATAAGCCAGATGGAGGAGCTGCCTGTCACACGAGTTGAAATGATTGGGGCACAGCATCAGGACTCTAACTTGTGGGTTCTGTACCACAAAGCACTGGCGAGCAAGGAGGCGAGGAACGAGGCGTCATGGTTCTATCTGGACCAGGAACTATGCAAAAGGAAGTGGAGGAGACCTGAAGCACCTTCGGAACACACGAGGACGTTGTGACACATAAGAGGACAGGTGACAGTATCGGTCGTATTTTTTTTTATGGCCTGGTATGTTGGCCTGTATGATGTATATTTTTTACAAGATTGTAAAAAAAGGATGTGGGTTATGCAGAGATAGGAAGGCAGTGGAGACAGTTTCAGCCAGAGGAACTTGTTTTGTTGTTTAACCCAGTTGATTGTCGGCCTTTGCATGCTAGGTATGATGGACCCTTTATCATTGGTGAAAAAGTCTAGGGCAAATAACTATGTACAATCCACCCCCAGCAGGAGAAAAGCAGACCAAGTTTGTTGATGTAAACCTCAAGAAAAAATGAGAGAGAGGTGGCAGAAGTGGGTCATCGAAGCTGACAGTGAGGGTGTGCCTGACTAGACTGAGAGTCAAAGGGGAGGAATTTTCGCTTACTCGGGCGGACGGCCGGCTCGCCGACTCTGAGAGACTGCGTGATCTCGGGGCAAGGTTGTCCCCTAGAGGAGAGACAGCAGAAAGAGTTGGAGTTATCGCAAGTTCCCGAGTGTCATGACTGACACTCCTACCCAGACCCATGCCATCCAGCAACGTGATCCTGTCGTTTGAAAGAAGGGAGCGATGAAGGAGCTTGAGTGTCGTCTGCAGAACGGCTTGGCGACCCTGAGCCGTAGCCCGTGGGCGGCGACGTGTCTGTGGGTGCCAAAAGGAGCCTCAACCAGTTTACAGACGACGACAACTTGGAGAAAATGTGAGTTTGCTCTGCATACCTTGAAGCGTCTGGATCATCGCGTCGGGAGTGGTGAAGACGAGCGCCTGCAGGCGAAGGTACAGGACGTAGTCAGAATACGACACGCCAACTTCAAGAACAGGTCTGCGGCGTTTCCTCGGGATGGCTGGGTTCTACAAGAGATTCTGCCGGAACTTTGCGCAAGTGGCCGCGCCCCCTTAACGGACATGTTGAGTGAGAAGCGAAAATTTTGTGGTCAGAGGCTTGTCAGAAAGCTTTCGGTAGTCTCAAGGCAATCCTCACGGCAGCTCCGGTGCTCCACGCGCCAGTATGATTGAAAAAAAGATGCTCGAGCAGTGATATCAAACATTGAAAAGTTTTACCGGGTCGCCTGAACGTGGTAGTGGACGCTTTATCAAGGCCGAACTGATAGGATGTTATAAGGAAAAAGGTGAAATTCATGCTTCACGTGAATTCCCCCTTTTTCGCTTTTTGGTGGGGGGATATTGTATTGATATGTATAATAATATGTAGTATGGTACTTAAATGTGACATGTGCATTTAACTGAGAAGCTGTAAGAAAATGGCGGATCCCGCATTTATGCTTTGTGTTAGCATCTTGACGGGAAGGATGCGGGGGACGCGAGTGTCACCAAGGGTACCATGTAGTGAATAAGTATAGATTAGATTGTATGGGGTTAGTAGAGGTTTGTTGGGGACACTAATTGCTATGTAGGTTGAGTTATACATATAGTAGGTAGATAAGATAAGTGATAACTTATGTACTTGTATGGAAGAAATGTTGGGTTGGCGTACGTGAGATGTAGTCCGCGGAGGCGCGGAAGAACACAGTTGAGTGAGGGCAAGCCAGGTCACACAGGGTGGGGGTCATATATAAGAAAGAGAGCGGGGTCACGCTCGCTCTCTCTCTCTCTCTCTCGGTCACAGGGGTGGGGTTTGGCTGGTTTGCGAGGACTGAGGTTCTGTAACGTGGTGGAGGTCCACGTGGTGAAAACAAAGGTATGTGTTTTGGTTGGTGGTAGGAACTGAGGTAGACTGGTTGGAGTAGTGTTGGTTGGAGTTGTGTTTTGGTTGGTGGTAGGAAGTGAAGTAGATTGGTTGGAGTAGTGTTGGTTGGAGTTGAGATTGGTTGGAGTAGTGTTGGTTGGAGTTGTGACTTGGTGTTGAGGTTGGTTGGAGTTGAGATTGGTTGGAATTGAGACTGGGAGTTAGTGATTGGCACTACATTATCAGCTATGTACATATTACTGTGACGGACACATTGCTATTAAGTGCTCGGGTAGATTTGGATTATAATAAATAAATATTAGTTTGTCACTGGCTCTTAGATACCCCTAGACATCTAAATTAAATATAAAGAGAGGTACGTGACAATGGCAGGAGACTGCCAGTAGTTCAAACGACTCGATTCTTGGGGTTAATACTTGACAGACGCCTTACATGGTTGCCATACCTGCGGGACCTGAAAGCGGCTTGCCAGCGGCGGATGTACCTGCTCCGTTTTCTTTCCCATGTGTCTTGGGGAGCTGACCGCACCATTCTCCTCCGTTTATATCACTGTTTCGTTCTGTCGAAGTTAGATTACGGTTCCCAGGTCTACGCTTCAGCCACATCCCCTCGCCTTCGTACTCTCGACTCTGTACATCACGGTGGAATCAGACTGGCGACGGGCGCCTTTCGGTCTTTCCCAATCCCCAGTCTACTCGTAGATGCAGGAGTGTTACCCCTCGACCTTCACCGTCAGACTCAGATGGCACGTTTGTGGTTCAGATGCGAAAGTCTTTATGGTGATCACACTTACAGTGCTGTGACGGACACTTCACGGGACACCACTTTCACCCAGCACCCGCACTTCCCAAAGCCTTTTGGCTTTCGGGCTCGTGGCGTGATTGAAGAGTTGTCCCTTCCTCGCCCTGCCATAGCTGTCCCACGATTATTGCATGTCCCGCCGTGTAAGCGGCTGGCAGTATCGTATTGCCGTTACATGCCGGCTAACAAGAGTGCTATGTCGGAGCATGCTGCTAGGACTTTGTTCACCGATCATGCCTCCGTACATGAGGGTTGCACGCCCATTTTTACTGACGGCTCCAAATCCGATGCAGGCGTCGGATTTGGAGCTGTCTTCCCTGATTTTACCCGGTGCGGCAGTCTACCCCCTTTTACATCAATTTTTACCGCAGAGCTGTGGGCCATTTTAGTAGCGATAAAATCTCTTTTTACCTTGAATGTTGGAGGTTTTGTTATTTTTTCAGACTCCAGAGCAGCTTTGTCAGCCCTAGAGGATTTTAATAACGCAGACCCAATAGTCTCAGATATTTTCAACTGGCTCGTAGTAGCAGCCCGTCGTGGGCACAGAATTTCTTTTTGTTGGGTACCAGCCCATGTCTCTGTTAAAGGGAACGAGAAGGCAGATGAGCTAGCTAAGACTGGCGCCTCACGTCAAGTCACTACCTGCCCCGTCCCTCACAGAGACCTGTTTCCCACAATTCGAGCTGCTATTGTTGTAGTTTGGCAAGAGATATGGAATGCCAATAGAGCTACCTCCAAGATGGGTGCAATTACCGCAAGGGCTGTGAGCCCCTGGTCTTATGCGCACGTCCGAGGCCGCTGCCGTGAGACAGCATTGGCCCGTCTACGGACGGGCAATACCCGCCTCACCCACGGTTTCCCGGGGAGTTGAGCCCTATTGTCATGATTGCTTAGTTCCCCTGACTGTGCGGCACTTGCTGGTCGAGTGCCCCAGTCTGAGGGAATTGCGAGAGCAGTACCTCGCCCAGTGTCGTGGCAGAGATGGGAGTTTCTCTCTCTCTCTGGTGCTGGGGGAGGAGGCACTCTCCCCGGGACATGAAGTGTTAAAATTCCTACAGGAAAGTGACTTTCTCCACCTCCTGTACATTTATTTTTCCTTTTATGTAGTATTTAAGTAGCTTTTTAATTTTTAGTGTTTTTGGTACGGTGCCATATGACCTCGATGTTGCGGCACCATGATCTATTGTCACCAATCAATCAATCAATCAATCAATAACAGTTAAAAGTGGCACGACTCCCCGTGGTACCCGCCGGGTGTTAACATTATTCTTGATATGTCTTACAACTACTACAGACGGCCGTAATTCAATGAATCAGCCTGTAGTGTCAAAGTGAAGAGATTCAACCAAGCGCGGGTAAACGGCAAAAGTAACTATGACTCGCTTAGTGAGTAGAAATTATCACAGTTAACAGTGGCACGCCTCCTCGTGGTTCCCGCCGGGTGTTAACATTATTCTTGATATGTCTTACAACTGCTACAGACGTCCGTAATTCAATGAATCAGCATCTAGTGTCAGAGTGGAGAGATTCAACCAAGCGCGGATATACGGCGATAGTAACTATGACTCTCTTAGTTAGTAGAGATTATCACAGTTAAAAGTGGAACGCCTCCCCGTGATACCCGCCGGGTGTTAAAATTATTCTTGATATGTCTTACAACTACTACAGACGGCCGTAATTCAATGAATCAGCCTCTAGTGTCAAAGTGAAGGGATTCAACCAAGCGCGGGTAAACGGCAGGAATAACTATGACTCTCTTAGTGAGTAGAGATTATATCAGTTAAAATTGGCACGCCTCCCCGTGGTCCCCGCAGGGTGTTAATATTATTCTTGATATGTCTTACAACTACTACGGATGAATCAGCATCTAGTGTCAAAGTGAAGAGATTCAACCAAGCGCGGGTATACGGCTGTAGTAACTATGACTCTCTTAGTTAGTAGAGATTATCACAGTGAAAAGTGTTACGCCTCCCCGTGGTACCCGCCGGGTGTTAACATTATTCTTGATATGTCTTACAACTACTACAAACGGCCGTAATTCAATGAATCAGCCTCTAGTGTCAAAGTGAAGAGATTCAACCAAGTGCGGTAAACGGCGGGAGTATCTATGACTCTCTTAGTGAGTAGAGATTATCACAGTTAAAAGTGGCACGCCTCCCAGTGATACCCACCGGGTGTTAACATTATTCTTGATGTCTTACAACTACTACAGACGGCTGTAATTCAATGAATCAGCCTCTAATGTCAAAGTGAAGAGATTCAACCAAGGGCGGTTAAACGGCGGGAGTAACTATGACTCTCTTAGTGAGTAGAGATTATCACATTTAAAAGTTGTACGCCTACCCGTGGTACCCGCCGGGTGTTAACATTATTCTTGATATGTCTTACAACTACTACAGACGGCCGTAATTCAATGAATCAGCCTCTATTTTCAAAGTGAAGAGATTCAATAAAGCGCGGGTAAACGGCGGGAGTAACTATGAATCACTTAGTTAGTAGAATTTATAACAGTTAAAAGTGGCAAGCCTCCCCGTGGTACCTGCCGGGTATTAATTTTATTCTTGATATGTTTTACAACCACTACAGAGGACGTAATTCAATGAATCAGCCTCTAGTGTCAAAGTGAAGAGATTCAATCAAGTGCGGGTAAACGGCGGGAGTAACTATGACTCTCTTAGTTAGTATAGATTATCACAGTTAAAAGTGGCACGCCTACCCATGGTTACTGCCGGGTGTTAACATTATTCTTGATATATCTTGCAACTACTACAGACAGCCGTAATTCAATGAATCAGCCTCTAGTGTCAAAGTGAAGAGATTAAACCAAGCGCGGGTAAAAAGCGGGAGTAACTATGACTCTCTTAGTTAGTAGAGATTATTACAATTAAAAGTGGCACGCCTCCCCGTAGTACCCGCCGGGTGTTAACATTATTCTTGATATGTCTTACAACTACTACAGACGGCCGTAATTCAATGAATCAGCATCTAGTGTCAAAGTGAAGATATTCAACCAAGGGCAGGTATACGGCGGTAGTAACTATGACTCTCTTAGTTAGTAGAGATTATGACAGTTAAAAGTGGCACGCCTCCCCGTGATACCCGCCGGGTGTTAACATTATTTTTTATATGTCTTACAACTACTACAGATCGCCGTAATTCAATGAATCAGCCTCTAGTGTCAAAGTGAAAAGATTCAACCAAGAGCGGGTAAACGACGGGAGTAACTATGACTCTCTTAGTTAGTAGAGATTAGCATAGTTAAAAGTGGCACGCCTCCCCGTGGTACCCGCCGGGTGTTAACATTATTCTTGATATGTCTTACAACTACTACAGACGGCCGTAATTCAATGAATCAGCCTCTAGTGTCAAAGTGAAAATATTCAACCAAGCGCGGGTAAACGGCGGGTTTAGATATGACTCTCTTAGTTAGTAGAGATTGTCACAGTTAAAAGTGGCACGCCTCCGCGTGGTACCCGCCGGGTGTTAATATTATTCTTGATATGTCATACAACTACTACAGACGGCCGTAATTCAATGAATCAGCCTGTAGTGTCAAAGTGAAGAGATTCAACCAAGCGCGGGTAAACGGCGAAAGTAACTATGACTCACTTAGTGAGTAGAGTTTATCACAGTTAAAAGTGGCACGCCTCCCCGTGGTTCCCGCCGGGTGTTAACATTATTCTTGATATGTCTTACAACTACTACAGACGTCCGTAATTCAACGAATCAGCATCTAGTGTCAAAGTGAAGAGATTCAACCAAACGCGGATATACGTCGGTAGTAACTATGACTCTCTTAGTTAGTAGAGATTATCACACTTAAAAGTGGCACGGCTTCCCGTGATACCCGCCGGGTGTTAGCATTATTTTTTATATGTCTTACAACTACTACAGACGGCCGTAATTCAATGAATCAGCCTCTAGAGTCAAAGTGAAGAGATTCAATCAAGCGCAGGTAAAGGGCAGGAGTAACTATGACTCTCTTAGTTAGTAGAGATTATCACAGTCAAAATTGGCACGCCTCCCCGTGGTACCCGCCGGGTGTTAACATTATTCTTGATATGTTTTACAACTACTACAGACGGCCGTAATTCAATGAATCAGCCTCTAGAGTCAAAGTGAAGAGATTCAATCAAGCGCAGGTAAAGGACGGGAGTAACTTCGACTCTCTTATATAGTAGAGATTATCACAGTTAAAAGTTGCACGCCTCCCCGTGGTACCCGACGGGTGTTAACATTATTCTTGATATGTCTTACAACTAATACAGACGGCCGTATTCAATGAATCAGCCTCTAGTGTCAAAGTGAAAAGATTCAACCAAGCGCGGGTAATCGGAGGGAGTAACTATAGCTCTCCTAGTTAGTAGAGATTATCATAGGTAAAAGTGGCACGGCTCCCCGTGGTACCCGCCGGGTGTTAACATTATTCTTGATATGTCTTAAAACTACTACAGACAGCCGTAATTCAATGAATCAGCCTCTAGTGTCAAAGTGAAGAGATTCAACCAAGTTCGGGTAAACGGCGGGAGTAACTATGACTCTCTTAGTGACTAGAGATTATCACATTTAAAAGTTGCATGCCTCCCCATGGTTCCCGCCAGGTGTTAACATTATTCTTGATATGTCTTACAACTACTACAGTCAGCCGTAATTCAATGAATCAGCCTGTAGTGTAAAAGTGAAGAGATTCAACCAAGCGCGGGTAAACGGCGGGAGTAACTATGACTCTCTTAGTTAGTAGAGATTATCACAGTCAATTCATTGATTAGTGACAATAGATATGTCTTACAACTACTAAAGACGGCCGTAATTCAATGAATCAGCATCTAGTGTCAAAGTGAAGATATTCAACCAAGGGCAGGTATACGGCGGTAGTAACTATGACTCTCTTAGTTAGTAGAGATTATGACAGTTAAAAGTGGCACGCCTCCCCGTGATACCCGCCGGGTGTTAACATTATTTTTTATATGTCTTACAACTACTACAGATCGCCGTAATTCAATGAATCAGCCTCTAGTGTCAAAGTGAAAAGATTCAACCAAGAGCGGGTAAACGGCGGGAGTAACTATGACTCTCTTAGTTAGTAGAGATTAGCATAGTTAAAAGTGGCACGCCTCTCCGTGGTACCAGCCGGGTGTTAACATTATTCTTGATATGTCTTACAACTACTACAGACGGCCGTAATTCAATGAATAAGCCTCTAGTGTCAAAGTGAAGAGATTCAACCAAGCGCGGGTAAACGGCGGGAGTAACTATGACTCCCTTAGTTAGTAGAGATTATCACAGTTAAAAGTGGCACACCTCCCCGTTGTTCCCACCGGGTGTTAACATTATTCTTGATATGTCATACAACTACTACAGACGGTCGTAATTCAATGAATCAGCCTCTAGTGTCAAAGTGAAGAGATTAAACCAAGCGCGGGTAAACGGCGGGAGTAACTATGACTCTCTTAGTTAGTAGAGATTATAACAGTTAAAAGTTGCACGCCTCCACGTGGTACCCGCCGGGTGTTAACATTATTCTTGATATGTCTTACAACTACTACAGACGGCCGTAATTCAATGAATCAGCCTCTAGTGTCAGAGTGAAGAGATTCAACCAAGCGCGAGTAAACAGCGGGAGTAATTATGTCTCTCTTAGTGAGTAGAGATTATCACAGTTAAAAGTGTAACCTCTCCCCGTGGTTCCCGCCGGGTGTTAACATTATTCTTGATATGTCTTACAACTACTACAGACAGCCGTAATTCAATGAATCAGCCTCTAGTGTCAAAGTGAAAATATTCATCCAAGCGCGGGTAAACGGCGGGAGTTACTATGACTCCTTTAGTCAGTAGAGACTATCACAGTTAAAAGTGGCACGCCTCTCCATGGTTCCCGCCGGGTGTTAACATTATACTTGATATGTCTTACGACTACTACAGACAGCCGTAATTCAATGAATCAGCTTCTAGTGTCAAAGTGAAAATATTCAACCAAGTGCGGGTAAACGGCGGGTTTAAATATGACTCTCTTAGTTAGTAGAGATTGTCACAGTTAAAAGTGGCACGCCTCCGCGTGGTACCCGCCGGGTGTTAATATTATTCTTGATATGTCATACAACTACTACAGACGGCCGTAATTCAATGAATCAGCCTGTAGTGTCAAAGTGAAGAGATTCAACCAAGCGCGGGTAAACGGCGAAAGTAACTATGACTCACTTAGTGAGTAGAGTTTATCACAGTTAAAAGTGGCACGCCTCCCCGTGGTTCCCGCCGGGTGTTAACATTATTCTTGATATGTCTTACAACTACTACAGACGTCCGTAATTCAACGAATCAGCATCTAGTGTCAAAGTGAAGAGATTCAACCCAACGCGGATATACGGCGGTAGTAACTATGACTCTCTTAGTTAGTAGAGATTATCACACTTAAAAGTGGCACGGCTTCTCGTGATACCCGCCGGGTGTTAGCATTATTTTTTATATGTCTTACAACTACTACAGACGGCCGTAATTCAATGAATCAGCCTCTAGAGTCAAAGTGAAGAGATTCAATCAAGCGCAGGTAAAGGGCAGGAGTAACTATGACTCTCTTAGTTAGTAGAGATTATCACAGTCAAAATTGGCACGCCTCCCCGTGGTACCCGCCGGGTGTTAACATTATTCTTGATATGTTTTACAACTACTACAGACGGCCGTAATTCAATGAATCAGCCTCTAGAGTCAAAGTGAAGAGATTCAATCAAGCGCAGGTAAAGGGCGGGAGTAACTTCGACTCTCTTAGATAGTAGAGATTATCACAGTTAAAAGTTGCACGCCTCCCCGTGGTACCCGACGGGTGTTAACATTATTCTTGATATGTCTTACAACTACTACAGACGGCCGTAATTCAATGAATCAGCCTCTAGTGTCAAAGTGAAAAGATTCAACCAAGCGCGGGTAATCGGAGGGAGTAACTATAGCTCTCCTAGTTAGTAGAGATTATCATAGGTAAAAGTGGCACGGCTCCCCGTGGTACCCGCCGGGTGTTAACATTATTCTTGATATGTCTTAAAACTACTACAGATAGCCGTAATTCAATGAATCAGCCTCTAGTGTCAAAGTGAAGAGATTCAACCAAGTTCGGGTAAACGGCGGGAGTAACTATGACTCTCTTAGTGACTAGAGATTATCACATTTAAAAGTTGCATGCCTCCCCATGGTTCCCGCCAGGTGTTAACATTATTCTTGATATGTCTTACAACTACTACAGTCAGCCGTAATTCAATGAATCAGCCTGTAGTGTAAAAGTGAAGAGATTCAACCAAGCGCGGGTAAACGGCGGGAGTAACTATGACTCTCTTAGTTAGTAGAGATTATCACAGTCAATTCATTGATTAGTGACAATAGATCATGGTGCCGCAACATCGAGGTCATTTGGCACCGTACTAAAAACACTAAAAATTAAAAAGCTACATAAATACTACATAAAAAAAAAAAAAATCTACGAGAGGTGGAGAAAGCCACTTTCCTGTAGGAATTTTAACACTTCATGTCCCGGGGTGAGTTCCTCCTCCCCCAGCACCAGGGAGAGAGAGAAACTTCCATCTCTGCTCCGACACTGGGCGAGGTACTGCTCTCGCAATTCCCTCAGACTGGGGCACTCGACCAGCAAGTGCCGCACAGTCAGGGGAACTAAGCAATCATCACAATAGGGCTCAACTCCCCGGGACATGAGGAAACCGTGGGTGAGGCGGGTATGGCCTGTCCGTAGACGAGCCAATGCTGTCTCACGGCAGCGGCCTCGGACGTGCGCATAAGACCAGAGGCTCACAGACCTTGCGGTAATTGCACCCATCTTGGAGGTGGCTCTATTGGCATTCCATCTCTCTTGCCAAACTACAAGAATAGCAGCTCGAATTGTGGGAAACAGGTCTCTGTGAGGGACGGGGCAGGTAGTGACTTGACGTGAGGCGCCAGTCTTAGCTAGCTCATCTGCCTTCTCGTTCCCTTTAACAGAGACATGGGCTGGTACCCAACAAAAAGAAATTTTTTGCCCACGACGGGCTGCTAGTACGAGCCAGTTGAAAATTTCTGAGACAATTGGATGTGCGTTATTAAAATCCTCAAGGGCTGACAAAGCTGCTCTGGAGTTTGAAAAAATAACAAAACCTCCAACATTAGAGGTAAAAAGAGATTTTATCGCTACTAAAATAGCCCACACCTCTGCGGTAAAAATTGATGTAAAGGGGGGTAGACTGCCGCACCGGGTAAAATCAGGGAAGACAGCTCCAAATCCGACGCCTGCATCGGATTTGGAGCCGTCAGTAAAAATGGGCGTGCAACCCTCATGTACGGAGGCATGATCGGTGAACAAAGTCCTCGCAGCATGCTCCGACATAGCACTCTTGATAGCCGGCATGTAACGGCAATACGATACTGCCAGCCGCTTCCACGGCGGGACATGCCATAACCGTGGGACAGCTATGGCCGGACGAAGAAGGGATAACTCTTCAAGGACGCCACGAGCCCGAAAGCCAAAAGGCTGTGGGAAGTGCGGGTGCTGGGTGAAAGTGGCGTCCCGTGATGTGTCCGTCACAGCACTCTAAGTGGGATCACAATAGAGACTTTGGCATCTGAACAACAAACGTGCCATCTGAGTCTGACGGTGAAGGTCGAGGGGTAACACTCCTGCATCTACGAGTTGACTGGGAATTGGGCAAGACCGAAAGGCGCCCGTCGCCAGTCTGATTCCACCGTGATGTACAGAGTCGAGAGTACGAAGGCGAGGGGATGTGGCTGAAGCGTAGACTTGGGAACCGTAATCTAACTTCGACAGAACGAAACAGTGATATAAACGGAGGAGAATGGTGCGGTCAGCTCCCCAAGACCTATGGGAAAGAAAACGGAGCAGGGACATCCGCCGCTGGCAAGCAGCTTTCAGGTCCCGCAGGTGTGGCAAACATGTAAGGCGTCTGTCAAGTATTAAGCCCAAGAATCGAGTCGTTTCAACTACTGGCAGTCTCCTGCCATAGAGGTATAGGTCTGGATCCCTAAACTCACCTCTGCTTCGAGAAAAAAGCATAGCAACCGTCTTTGTGGGGAAAAAGTTA
Organism: Metacarcinus magister; assembly: GCA_029783475.1. NCBI lineage: Eukaryota > Metazoa > Arthropoda > Malacostraca > Decapoda > Cancridae > Metacarcinus > Metacarcinus magister. The sequence continues at coordinate 6,422 of JAPQNM010001977.1, read as the reverse complement.
AAACCATGACTATCGGCCCAACGGTTGACCCGGCCAAGAGCCAACTGGATGTGTCGCTCGGCCACATCGAGACGAGAGGAAGCGTGGGAGAGGGAAAAGTCATCAGCGTATAGCGTGCATCGAAAGTCCCGGTGGACGCACTCGGTGATGCTATTGATGGCAACGCTGAATAGAGTGACACTGAGGACACTACCTTGTGGGACTCCTTCTTGCTCAAAAGAGCTAGAGAGAGCAGTGCCTAGCCTCACCCTAAAAGTACGGTCCTGTAAAAAAAGACCGGAGGAACAGAGGGAGGTGATCCCTGAGTCCAACCGTATGGACAGCCAAACAGCTGCAGGGGGGAGACAATATTAAAAGATATAAAAGCAATGCCTCGTGAGTTATCTAAAAAAATTGCTGTTCCACCATGATGGCCTTGCGCGCGATCATGAGAGGAGTAAAAGCCAGAGTAACCCCTAGGTGAAGGACTGGGAGGACGAACCAATCATATTCTCCTGCAGACAGACACAGACCAGCTGGTGTCTTCGCAGGAGTAGACTGAGCTCCTCCCAATTCCCTTTCAACCCACGAAGGTTCCACTGTAAAATATTAAAAATATTAAAATTAACGTTGCGTGGGGAGGCCCCTAGAGGAGACCCTCCCAACACCAGTATCCTTCTTGCTCTTAGCCTGCCTAATGGCAGTGGCTAGAGCAGTGGAGGCAGTGGACAATCGCCTTGCAGTCTTTCCTAGCCCAGTGGCCAGTGAGGTGGCCACAGCAGCAGGAGCAGTGATGATGGCGTGACCCGACACCGGGGTAGGAGTGACGGCCGCAGCCGACACCAAGGCGGGAGTAACGGCCGTAGCCGACACAGGGGCGGGAGTAACGGCCAGAGCCGTCACCGGGGCAGGAGTGTTGGTCGAAGTAAACACCGAGGTGGGAGTGACGGTCGGAGCCGAAACCAAGGGGGGAGTGACGACCTTTGTAGACGATCAACTCCTACAACACCCTGATCATTCAGTTCGTGTAGAAGCTTTTCGTTTGAGTAGCGCATGACGTCACGAGAAAAGATGACCCCCTTACACTGGTTGAGGGTAGCGTGTGGAGTACACGCCACCTGCGTTCCAGGGACAGAGGAGATCGCTCTGAGGCGAGCACTCTCTTCCTGGGACGACACCTCCACTAGGAGACTACCATCCCTTTGGGAGGAGACCTTAGGCTTGCGTCCACAAACTTTAATGAGTGCTCGATGTACGTCAAATATGTCTACATCCATAACAGACACACCATCAAGAGACTTGATGACAAGTAACTGTTCGTAATATGCCGGCTCGAAAGTACCTGGTAGAGTCTGAATAAGAGGGCCTGAAAAGCACTTCTGTGCGTTAACGCGTCTTTGTTTTCTTGGCTTATAATTAAAAGATTCCCGGTTTGAATCTGTA
>JAPQNM010001975.1:40000-42254 GCA_029783475.1 Metacarcinus magister | reverse complement strand
TCCGTATGATTACAAAAAATACTACAAAATATACTACATAAACAATATTAAAAAAAATATATATTACATAAACAGTATATATTATATAATAGAGAGAGGTCAGCGGGAGGCTAAGGAATTAAAAAGTTTTATACATATCGGGATAAATGAATTTTTAAATCTACTTACTTGCAACTTGGGGAGTGCTAGTCTCTTACCCGATCTCAGAAAGTTGTACTGGCAGTGCAGTGGATGCTGAACATCTTTCATAATTTTCCCCAATTGCTTTAATATCATCATGTTGTATACCTCATCCAAAGATTCAGTTTTAGCTTTAAGTCTACCAGCGGTATTTACAATTTTCTTCAATTTATTTTTGTTTTTACATGTTACGGATCCATACCAGACTGGAATTCCGAAACATAAAATTGATTCGATAACAGTCTTATAAACTAGTGATAATATTGATTTATCGACATGAATATTCTTTAGTACTCTTAGAAAATTAATACGCTGTTGACACTTTTTGTATAGTTTTGATGTGTTGGAAGATCCTGTCAGTTTATCGTCAATTACTACACCAAGATATTTGTATTCATGTACTCTTTCAACTTGTTCATTAGCTATGACAAGTGGATCTGGAATAGAGTTATCTGTCCGAAAATCAATGACCATTTCCTTTGTTTTCTTTACATTTAGACTTAAGAAGTTATCATTACACCATATTACAAAGTCATCGACTTGCTCCATAAACTTATGTGAATTGTCGTTACTAATTTTACCCATAATTGCAGTATCGTCTGCATATTTTATTATAGAACAACTAGGATATTTGCTTCTACAGTCATTAGTTTATAGCGTAAATAGTAAAGGAGCCAGGACACATCCTTGTGGTGCCCCAGTGTTCGTGATAGCAATGTCAGATTTAACGTTTTTAATTTTAGTATATTGTGAACGCATTATAAGATAACTATGGATGCATTTAATAAGTTTGCTATTAACATTCAATTCTAGTAATTTGTTTAATAATAAATGGGGTTGAATAGTGTTGAAAGCACTGCTAAAATCGATAAAAAGTATTCGAACTTGTGTATTTCGAGTTTCTAAATGTTCATAGATGGGATGGAGTAATGTTAATATGGCATCTTGAACACACCTGTTTTTACAATAGGCAAACTGTATATGATCTCGTTCTGTGTCTATATATTTACAAAGATGAGGTTTCACAATGTGCTCTAAACATTTCATTAAAATAGGAGTTAGTGCTACGGGTCGATGATCATTAAACTCTTTTGGATTGTTCTTTTTAGGTACAGGATTAATCTCAGATTTTTTCCACACCTCAGGTATCACAGACTGGTCAAGTGAAGCTTGAAAAAATTTACAAACAGGATTAACATATTGTTCTGCACAATACTTAAGTAGTTTTGAACCTATGTTGTCTGGACCACATGCTTTTCTACATTTAATACGTTTCAAAGAGCTCCTTGTATCTTCACGTGTAATAGGTATTTGTTCTGGTTCAATACCATTTACAATTGACATAGTATTTTTAAATTGTACATTAAAGTCATAGATATCAAACCTAGCATAGAAGGAGTTCAAGTTATTTACGTATTCACAAATATTCGGTGGATCTAGTCTCAGTTTCCTCTTCTTAGAACCACACAGCATTTTCACCCCATTCCAGGCATCTTTTGAATTGTTTGACTTAAACTGATTTTCTACTTTAATTTTATACGTATATTTAGCATCTTTTATTTTCCTTCTTAATTGATTTTTTATTTCTGCACCACTAATTCTGCCACCATTTGCAAAAATTCTTTTCTTTTCCTTCACTAATAATTTAATATCAGAATATATTATATATATATATATATATATATATATATATATATATATATATATATATGTATATATATACATATATATATATATATATATATATATATATATATACATATTATATACATATATATATATATATATATATATATATATATATATATATATATATATATATATATATATGTATATATATATATATATATATATATATATATATATATATATATAAAAATATATATATATATATATATATATATATATATATACATATATATACATATATATATATATATATATATATATATATATATATATATATATATATATATATATATATATATACATATATATATATGTATATATATATATATATATATATATATATATATATATATATATATATATACACATATTATATACATATATA
>JAPQNM010001975.1:15000-35000 GCA_029783475.1 Metacarcinus magister | reverse complement strand
TACACATGACTGTCAAAGTAACTTCAGAAATGTTTCAATTATTAAGTATGCGGATGACACTATAGTTAAGAAAATAAGCAATGATGATGACAGTGACTATCTCAACCAGGTGAATCAGTGATAAAGATTCGTAAGACGACCCATTCCATACACTGCAAGTTCAACCTCAGAAACTTGTTCAGATCACCTCAAACAGTTATGCCGCTAAATTACAGACAAAAAATACGTATATTTTTTTTTTTAGGTTACGTTAGGTTTGGTTACGATGTTTCCCCACGCGAAGGATGGCGGTGTGTTTACATTTGCTCCCAACAAGATTCAGCTGTTGAGAAGGCTTTCGCTCCGCTTTTCCGTTCTCAACAGTGTAACAGCTCGCCTTCTGACCGCTGAGTTGCTCTGCACTGTTCCTGAGCTTTCCCACCCTTCGCTGAGCAGTCTACAACAGCCTGCTACTTGGCCGTGTTCACGTCTGCCGCTGCCATGTCTGACACGTCACCGGGTATTGGGGCATCCTCGATGGATGTTCAGGTGGATGACGCCTCATGTTTTCCCTCCCTCCCTCCATCTTCCGCCACCAAGAGGCCACGGGCTCATTCTCCATCGCAGGAAGGGCCAGATAAGACCCCTCGTACCGATCAAGAGTCTCTGCCCCCTCCGGAAGCGTATGTTCAAGCGTCCTTCCTCCTCCGAGCTGTGTCTGGTGCAAGGGTTTTTGCCAACCCCTGCAGGGTCTCCCAGGCTCTGCACCTCTCGTCACTTGGCAAGTACGTCCTCGAGGGAGAAACCCGCGCCCTGGGAAATGGCTGTGCTCTCATAGTGGTGATATGGGAGCACAACATCCCCAAGGTACCTGAACTGGGGCAGGACACCCTTACCCTGGGGGAATGGGAGGTCACCTGCCGCAGAGCTGAGCGTGAAGGCCCTGACTACCATTACGCCAGGGTGGGGCCCCTGGATGACAACACTGACATCTGTGAGGTCCGGAAGGACTTTCGATCCCTCGATGGTGGTGAGGTGGTCGAAATCACATGGATCCCGCCCCGCAATCTGCCCAGGTCCACCACAGGGAAATGGCTCCGCCTGAAGGTGAGGGGGACCCTTCCCACAAAAGTGTCCATCTCCCAGTTGGTGTACTGGGCGCGCCCCTACCTTCTCCCTCTGCTCCGCTGCCCTGGGTGCCATCGGATTGGCCACTCCCTCAACACCTGCAGGTCTCCAGTACGATGCTCCCGCTGCAGCGGGCCTCACCCGTGTCAGCGCGACAATATCTCCTGCACCAGACCCTTCTTCTGCTTCCAGTGTGGGGGACCACATGGGCCCAGGTCTGCGTACTGCCCATTCAACTGCCGGGCACAGCAGCTCTATGCTGACTTGATGCGGGAGGGGAAGCCCCTGCATGCCATCAACACACAACTGCGGGACCTTGACCTGCCTAGCCTTCTGGCCCACCGCAGGCCACATCCTTCACCAGCTTCGCCTGCACCGACGAAGCCCAATCAACCCCCAGCTAGAGCAGTCCACCCGGATGTGCAGTTTTCCACCATCGTCACAAGGAATAGGTTCAGGCCGCTGGAGGAGGCCCTGGAAGATGATGCCCCCTTGCCTCAGGATTACGTCATCTCCCCTGCGCCCGGCAACACTCCTACTCCTCCGGTACGTAAAACTCGTAGACCGCCTGGATATCTGGCACCTCCGTCTACCCCGACCCCTTCAGATTCCGACCCAGGAATTTCCTACTCCACCACCGAGGCTGAGGTCCACCAGCCGCACGGCCTCCCATCCCACCGTGGTCAGGGACCAGGACGTACCTTCCATCATGCCACTCCCTTGCTTCCGACCCCCGCTATGCCCTCAAGGCCTTCCACCCCACCCCAGGCACCTGTTCGCCCAGCTGCAGGTCCGGCTTCTCCCGCCTCCTCCATGGATACGGTCATCTCCTCACTTTTCACCCTCCTCTGGAAGGGTTACCACCTATACCAGAAGGGTACACCTGTGCCGGAGATCCTCACTTATCTGTGGCCCACCCTCTCCATGCTCATCTCCTCTCTATTTGAATAGGAGATGGCCCTCACCTTCCTCCTCTGGAATGCCAGGTCTCTCCTTAGGAAGACAGCGGAGCTCCACACCTACCTGCGGGACTCACTTCCTTCGGTGGTCGGCTTGTGCGAGACCTGGCTCCCTCCTCACCTAGCGCTCAACCTTCCGGGCTACTCCATCTTCAGGCGGGACCGCCATCAGGGCCGTGGTGGGGGTGTCCTACTTGCCCTCCGTGACGGGCTGCTCTACTCCTTGCTTCCCCTTCCTCAGTGGCCGGGCGGGCACCTGGAGGTCGTTGCTGCCAGGGTTAGCCTCCTGAGAAGTTTGCTCACCGTGGCAGTGATTTACAACCCGGGTGGTGCCGCCACTTCACAGGAGATTGAACACTACATCGCCTCTCTTCCTCCCCCAGTAATCATCTTGGGGGACTTCAATGCACACCACCAATGCTGGGAGCCTGACCTGCCACCCCATAAACGGAACCCCTCAGGTAACACATTATTCCAGATAATGATGGATTCTCCTCACCTCTCCCTGCTGAGCCCACCTGGTCTGGCCACCAGGTTCCATCCCCACACTGGTGCTCCCTCGGTCCTGGACCTGTTTATTGGTGACCCGGCCTTCACCACCTCCACCTTCTCTACTGGACCATACATGGGGAGTGACCACCTTCCTGTGCTGGCTTCTGTCCCACAGGCTCCCCCGAAGCACCATCCTGGCTGCATGCCCCGCTGGAAAATTACATCCTCCGAGTGGCCGCGTTACAGGGAGGCCCTCCAGACCCCACCGGATATCACCACTCTTCCTTTGGACGACGCTGCATCTTCCTTCCATCAGACGTTGGAAACAGCGGGTGCGGCTGCCTTCCACCTTGCCACGCGTCGCACACCCCGTCGCCCTGGGAAGCCCTGGTGGAATGAAGACTGTGCCCGGGCAGTACTGGCCCGCCGTCGAGCCTGGAACCAGTGGCGGAGGACACCCACGATACTGGCCGGCATTACCTATCGCCGTCTTGATGCCCTCTGCGCCAAGACCATCCTCAAGGCCCAGAGGAGTGCATGGGATTCCCACTGCTCCTCCCTCTCCTTCTCTTCCTCCACCAAGAGAACATGGGACTTCCTGCACTCTATGGAGGGCAAGAAGGCGCGCCACCCCATCCCCTTGACAGACGGTGCCCGGTCCCCGTTGGATGACCCCCAGAAGGCGGAGACCCTGGCCCATCACTACCACCTGAGAATCGGCCTTCCCCCTCCTCTTCATCCTCCAGCGGACCTCCACAGTGCTGTCTCCAATTCTATTGCCTCCCCAGGTATCCCTAACCTCGCTCAACCTTTCACTCGGCGGGAACTCGATGTGGCCCTGTCCACGCTGCTTGCTGGCAAGGCAGCTGGACGAGACCGCATTCCCTACGACTTCCTCACCCACCTCACCCCCCCCTATACAGGACTGCCTCTTGCACCTATACAACACCAGCTGGGAGACAAAACGATACCCCATCTGTTGGAAGCCCTCTGTCCTCATCCCCATCCCCAAGCCGGGTAAAGACCCAACACTCCCGTCTTCCTACAGGCCCATAGCACTCCTCTCCTGCATCGGAAAACTGATGGAGCGCCTGGTGTCCACACGCCTGTCCTGGTGGCTGGAGGAGAAGCTCTTGCTGAGGAAGGAGCAGTGCGGCTTTCGCCCCCATAGAGGCACAGTGGACGTGCTGGGTCAGCTGGAATACCATGTTTGTGACACCTACCGTCAGCGCCAGGTCATGACTACCATCTTCATTGACCTGGAAGGAGCCTTCGACACAGCACCACATGAGGGTATCCTGTACAAGCTGGCTGGCATGGGCATTACCGGGGCCACCCTTGCCTGGGTCCAGGACTTCCTTGTTGGTCGCTCCTATCAGGTTGCGGTGGGAGCCTCCTTGTCACACTCCCGTCCCATTCGCAGAGGCGTTCCTCAAGGCTCCATCCTCAGCCCTCTTCTATTTAACGTCCTCCTCTCAGACCTTCGCATTCCCCCCCACTCACACCTCCTTCTCTACGCTGACGACATATCCATTGTCAGCCGGGCACCAACTTTGGCCCAAGCGCAGACTCACCTGCAAGAAGCGGCAACCTCCCTCGGTGAATGGGTGACTACCTGGGGACTTAAGGTCAGCGCCCCTAAAAGCACGCTTATGTGTTTCACCCTTAAGCGACTCCCCTCCCCACCTACTCTCCAACTGTGCGGCCAGGCAGTACCTTATTCCAGGACACACACCTTCCTCGGGCTGCGGCTGGACGGTCCTCGCCTCTCCTGGGCCGGGCACATAGAATATCTCCGAACCTCCTGCAACAAGCGCTTGGACGTGATGAAACGGATTGCCGGCATCCGTTGGGGCGCCCACCGAGATCTCCTCCTCCAATACTACCTTGCCACCATCCGGCCCAAAATCATGTACGGCAGCAGCATTTATGGGTCAGCGGCACGGACTGTCCTCACCAGGCTGGATCCCCTCCAGAATGCAGCCCTTCGGATATCCATGGGGGCCATGAAATCCTCCCCTGTTATCCCCCTGCATGCCGAGACTGGCATCCTCCCCTTGTCCGCCCACAGAAGGGAGGTTCTGTGCCAGCACTACCACCGCATCTTGTGCCTGCCCCGGGCTCACCCCCTTGCTACTCTGTACAGCAACTCTGGTGTGGACCATCACACACCTGTTTGGTCTCCAGGTGCCAGACAACCACTGCTGGTTAGGGCCCTGCAGGCTCTCAGTGATTTTAATATACCACCACCACCACCACAACCCACCAGCCCACACTCTCCTCTCCCACCCTGGCTGGACACCACCTCTAAGTTTACCCTGCACCTTCCAGGACTCTCCTCTCGGCACTCTGCAGGTATTCTGGCGGCGGCACTATTCACCCAGATGGACAGGACGCTATACCACCACCACATCAAGCTCTTCACCGATGGATCACACTCCCCATCACTCCCCTCCACGGCAGCAGCCGTCTATGACCCTGCCAACTCCATCTGCAGGACATGGAGGCTCCCACCGGGAGCCCTCCACCAGGCCGTCACACACCTCCACACCTCTCATACCAAGGGCAAGGCTGTGATCTACACAGACTCCCTCTCCTCACTCCACCTCCTCCTCTCCCGCCACCCTCACTCATCCACGTCCCTCGTCCACGTCGTCCAGAGGGCCCTTCTGCACCTTACCACCGAGGGCTGGGATATCGCTTTTCAGTGGGTTCCCTCCCACGCTGGTATCCCAGGCAACGAGGTAGCAGATACTGCTGCCAGGATGGCCTTAACTGAGGTAAACACAACACCCTTCCCTCTACCGCTCTCCACAGCCACACGCCTCATCTCCCGGGTCTGCCGCTCCACCTGGAATAACACGCTCGGCGATGCCCTCCGCACTACCTCCATGGGACATTACCGAAGTGACTCTTCCCCCCAGCCGTGGATACGACAAAAATCCCGTGTCCTGGATGTCACCCTCACCCGCCTCCGCCTGGGGCACACGACACTCAAAGCTCACCTGCTCCGTCTTCGTCTGTCCCCTGACCCCGACTGCCCCTGGTGCAGGAACGTCCCCGAGACTATTGAACACTTTCTGCTGCAGTGTCCGCGCTTCCACTCCCATCGTGTAGTGCTACAGTCTCAACTCCTCGCCCTGAACGTCAACACCTTTGACCTGCCCACCCTGCTGGCGGCGGCTGGCGTCCACCCCTCCCGGCAACACGCTGTCATCCGCCTCACCTGTGCCTTCCTGAGGAGGACAGGTCAACTACCGCGCCTGTGATAGCATCATAGGACATCACCAGGGCTCATAGTGTTCCCCAAGGGATCCTCGCAGCCCTAAAACAACAACAACAACAACTGGTTTGGTTACGTTTAGTTAGGTTTGGTTGGGATAGTTTTGGTTAGTCTTATATAGTTGCAGCTCTTGGAAGGTTATGCTAACAAAGCTATTTTTTTCGGTACATTTTTACATTTTCACCAGAATGGCGTGTGGTTACGAAAGAAAATGGCGTCTGCATCCCGCACAACACCCTATTTTTAGTCATAGAAAACATTTGATAGCTTCTAAATTAACATAACATAACAACCTAACAAAACATAACCAAACCTAACATAACCTAACAAAAAAATATATATATTTTTTGTCTGTAATTCAGCGGCATAAATGTTTGAAGTGATCTGAACAAGTATTTGAGGTTGAATTTGCAGTGCATAATAAAGGTAAGGAGATATCGAATGGGTCGTTTTACGAATTTTTACCGAATCAGTTTGTTTCCTGGTGTAACAGGAATTTTCTAAATCTGATTGTTTCCAAAACGAAGGAGATGCTCATCGACGTCAGGAATAATCGGAATCCTCCAGCTCAATTCAAAATAAAATCTCAATCTGTAAACAGAGTTGATGAGTATAAATATCTAGGAATCATGATTGAAAACAAATTATCAGGGAGTAGCAACACAAAGCTAATCTACAGCAAGTGTAATCAACGGGTGCATCACCTCTGCATCCTAAACAATATTGGAATAGATAAAACTATTACCTCATTACTTTATAAATCAATTGTTGAATCTGTTATAATTTTCTCAGTGACTACTTGGTTCAGTATCCTCACATGTAAAGACAAAAACAAACTTAACGAAATAGTAAAACAAGCAAAAAGACTAAAAGCTGCTGTGACACCACTGGGTGAGTTGTACAAATCCAGGGTCATAAAACAAGTTAAAAAAATCATGATGGACGAAACTCATCCACTGTACAAAAACTATGCCAAGCCATCCCGAAATTATACCAAACAAAAATTAGAGAAATGTAGGACTGATCGAAACCGATATTATGTATGTAATGTTTTCGCAGTTGAATATTGGAGTTAATTATGTCTGAGAGAGTGTGCGATAGATCTTTTAAGTGATGGAATGAAAGAAAAGCCTCCACTGTGTATGACCATGACCACTGCTGTCAATGCTGGACCTGAATCTGACGGCAGTGTAACATCCTCCAGTCCTCAGCCGCCACCATTGCCTTCCCATCCATTTGATATCGGTCTCGCCACTGTAGCCATCAATAATAGTGCTTTGAATGCTGAGAAGTATAACTTCTTAACCAAAACTTGGACTCTGGACAGATGTTATAAATTTCCAACAGTAATGCAAGCGAGTATGGGGCATAAGTTCAACCTGTCATGGCTTGAGAAGCATACATGGCTGGCATACAGTGCAGAAATGGAGGGTGGTTTCTGTAAGGTATGCATCCTTTTGGGCCGAAGTGAGGGCTTAGGAAAAGGCTCTTATGTGAAAGCTGGAAAGTTTGTGACTCACCCTTTGCAAAGATTCAAAGTTGCCACACATGACATAAATATGCATGAACACCTTGATTATCACAAACACAATCAGGTGGTGGCTGAGAATTTTATTCAGTATTACAAGGGAAAGAGACAATATGTAGAAGAGCAGCTGTTGTCTGGCTCGAAGAGGGAAGCTGTGGCTAACAGGGAAAGGCTTCTGCCAATTGTCAAGACTGTAGTCTTCTGTGGCACACTGGCTCTGCCTGGACATCGTGACTCAGACCCCTTGTCTGAAGAAAGGACAGCTTTCGAGCAGCTTTGAGGTTTAGACTTGATGCTGGAGATCAAGTTTTAAAAAAATACATTGACACATGTGCAAGAAATGCAACCTGCTTGAGCTAGAATATTCAGAATGAAAGTATCTGTAGTACTGGTAAGCTAATGAGAGACAAGTTAGTTGCAGTTGCCAATCAAGCAGGCATGTTTACGGTAATTGCAGATGACACTGTAAAAGATCAACTTGCCCTTCTGGTAAGATATGTAGACATGAAGGGAAATATCCATGAGGACTTCCTAGGATTTGAGAAGGCCATTGACGGAACTGGCAAAGCAATAGCAGAGCTACTTGTTTCCAAACTTAAGGAATATTTTTTGGACCTCAGCCTTCTGAGAGGTCAGGCGTACGATAGATGTGCTCAAGCACACATCAGACAAATCCAAAAAATGGGAATGTTCACCCACTGCAGCAGTCATGTGTTCATTCTGGTAGTGTGCCAAGCTGCAGAGGTGCAAGATGTCAATAACTGTGTGGGAACCAGACATGGGCATGATTAGCTAATATGATTATGATTTGATTTTAATTTTTGTCCTGATTTTCTATGCGATTATGATTTGATTAGGATTATTGTTTTTTATATTATCTGATTATGATTTGATTAGGATTATTATATTTTTATTATTTTGGTTTATGATTAGATTTGTTTTATTGCACGTTAATGGTTATGATTAGATTATGATTATAATCATGTTAAATTGTGATTATTTGTTGTTTTAATACCAATATCTATACCACTGTCCACTGGGCTGTCAAGAAGGTTAAAGATTGATAGCCCAGTGGACAGTGGTAGAGCACTGTCGTCCTGCTTGTGAAGCCTACTCTACAAGTCCTTACATAATTTCTTGTGCGTGACCATGAAACATGAAAGGGTTAAACAATTTTGACCATAGTAAAATTTCATTTTTGAAAATGGACTTTTTCCCAATTTTTGCTGTCCTGCATTCAGTTATAGAGCCAGATATATAATGTTTGGTGTGTTAAGTCTTTGACATAGTGTTTTGTATTTTATCCAGAAAAAAAATATTATATATTTTTTTTTCTTCTCTTTTATTTAAAAAAAATGGACACAACTTCACAATCAAAACTGAGAGCACCAGCTCAGCTAAGCCAGGGGTCGGCAACCTTTTCAGTACGAGGGCCAAAGAAAGCTTTTATGAATAGCTTGTGGGCCGGAGTGCCAAAGAGAACCCAAAAGTAACTGTACAAAATTTTTTTAGAAAAGCAGGCAAACCAGTGTCTAGTTTACAAGCAATTTTTTTTTTAAACATGCAAATCACTGACTGCAGAAAACAATTTGTGACAATATACAAAAAATATAGAAAGCAGGCAAACCATTCACTAATTTACAAGAAATTTATTGAAATTCACGTAAATCAGTGACTGCAGAAAAAAGTTTTATCAAAAGGAGCTGACGCCCATCCCATCTCTTTACTTAAATATTCGCTATAATACCTAGGCTGCACAATTATTGCTATCCTCACGCACTTAACATTATACACAACTCATGGCACAAACATTAGTGATAAACTTTTGTAGAGAGTAGTAGGTTTTCTATGTGAGATTTTATGTAGCCCCTAAATAGTTCCTGCTACAGTTGCGTACATTTATTGTTACTGATTTACTTTTACTATTATATAGTTAGTAGTTACTACTTTTCCATGTATATTATATTGTTAGCATGATATAATTTGCCTAAATATTCAATGTTTACTGCAAACGGCAAATAAAAAGGCAACAAACTTTATTGATCTACGTGAAAGCAATCCTTAAATTGAAAACTTTGTAAATTGATGTAGCAGTGACGTTTTTGTAATTAAAAACGCATCTAAAGAAACTTATTTTCAGACTCATTTATAGACTACCATTACATAATAATACTAACAATAGAAAATTATATAATTAGATAATCAAAGTAAATATTTAATTTGAAAGTGTCATTTTAGAGAATAAAATTTTCCTATTACAACATGGGAAAATCCTATAAAATCACATATGGGTCACGACTTGTAGACTAATTTGTTAGAGAGTACTTTAAGTTAGCACGATAATAAACACATGAGAGGTGAAAAGGTATTAAACCTTATATTTATAAAAAAATAAGTAAATAAATAAATAAATAAAAAAGACGATGGTCTAAGTAACATTAACATTGCCCCAGAATTCGGTACCAGTGATCATAAAAATGTCTCTTTCAAAATAAACCTAATGATGTACAAAAAAAAGAAATGATATGAGCGAAGAACTTATTTTCATATAAGACGTTGTTTAATATCGCCGTCTCGGTAATAAGGAATTCGTCTTAAAACAGATGGTCAAGAAACGCCCTAACTTTGAAAGATCAAGGAAAATTTTGGCAGATAGATGCTGATTGGAGCGTACTTGAGGACAAAACGAAAATTAATAAATCATAGGCAAAATACTTGAGCACCTTGAATGGGATCGTTTAATTGTACATTCCAATTTGTATGAGACCGCTGCGTAAAAATAACAAACCAAAGTGGTGGAATAGCCAAATTAAGACAGACCCTCCGTTCAATAGCGACTCCCGCAAGGATTATGAGCCGAGCTCAGCCAATCACAACGCCGCGATTCTCAAGCCTAGCCGCTCACCGGCTGATGCTTCAAGAGCATCAGCCGAGGGAACTGGGACTGGGACTAGGGGGTTGTTTATTTACATTTTACAAGCCGACAGGAGGAAGTAGCCGCAGAATCTTAGATTTCCACTGTCGAAAACGTTAAAGCTAATTTTCTTATCTGTCAGAGACTGAGGTTCACCAAGGAACAATGCACTAAGATCCTTTGAAGTTATAGAATAAGTAATTAAGACAGTGAAGTCAATACATTCGTATATATAATGAAGTAAGACGTTGTTTAATATCGCCGTCTCGGTAATAAGGAATTCGTCTTAAAACAGATGATCAAGAAAAGCCCTAGTTCCCGACTATCTATTAATAACACAACACCTACTGTACCTAAATGTCTATATACAGATAGAAGACACTAATGTTATCTCCATATTATTCCTCAGCTACTTTCATTTTCAATTTTTACACAGTGCAGTCTTCCAAACATGTACATACTTGTATTCATTAATGTATATGGGTTTATGTCTTGAATGTTTGTTTATAATTTAAGATAATCTAATTTATTGTATTTGCAAGTCAATAAATTTTCTTGGTTTTCTATCATGTTTACCTTAAAAACATTATTTTCTAAGTAAATTACAACAATAATTTTATATGAATACTCAGATGGTTTGGACACCTGAAAAGACTGGGTGAGTTGCCAAGAATGATGTACAATGCTGGGATCACCTTCTGGGTAACGTAATCCTTCAGTTCACACTTAGAAAACAAATATATGAAAACATAAAGCTCATTAAATGTATTTGGAACTGCTGGTAAATCTACATAACTACTGCCCGGACGATATCAGTATAAATATGAAGTCCTACATACTATACATAGTGTACTTAACACATTTGTGAAGGTTTCAGGTGGTGCTCAGTATTATAATCAAATATAGGCCATAAGGTATCCGGTAAATTTTTCGAAATCAATTCCTCGACAGTAAATTGCTCGAAAAATAATATCTCGAACAATCAATTGCTCGAAAGGTAGATTGCTCGAAAAAAGTAGTTTAATGAATAATATCCATAAATAAGATAAAGAAATACAACTTTATTATTGTTAATTGAACAGTTAAAATCAAGAACGGGTACATTTCTATTTAGGTTAGGTTATTATTTAGAGTAATTTACTGTTGAGCAATTGATAGTTTGAAAAATTATTTCTCGAGTAATTGATTTCGAGTAATTGACTTAAAGAAATTTACCTAGATTCAGGCAATCCGGAAAAAAATCTAGAGTAATGAAATATAAAAATGAAATATAAAAAGCTTATATAACCGAACCTAACCGAGCCAAACCGTACCTAACCAAACCTAATCTAACCATAACCTAATGTAACCTAAACATAACCAGTATTAATTTATATCATCATCAGAATGCTCTAGAGAATTCAGGGTTGTATTTTTGCATTACCTGTTGCATTTTGAAAAGGTTTTCTTAATTAAAATTCCGTCGCAAATTCTTAGTTTGTGAGATAGTCAATGTTTTCTGTGACACCTCTTCGAAAAGTAAAGTTTAGTTTGGTTTGAACAAGGTTCTATTATTTGTCAATGTAGGTTAAGGTTTGGTTAATTTAAGTTATGTTATGTTAGGTTCAGGTAAAGATTCGGAAGACGACCCAGTCTGTTTTTTGGACAAAGCAGTTTTTTTCTGATAGATTTTGATGTGTTTTGAATTAATCTGATGTTTGTTTGTTATGCCAGGCAAATTTTTTTCCCCAAGGTAAAAATTGCTACAAAAAAGTCAGATTAATTCAAAACCATCAAAATCAATAGGAGAAAATTGATTTAAGTAAACCTAATTAAACCTAAGCAAACCTAATTAAGCCTAACCTAACTAAATCTAACCTTACACAACCAAACCAGGTAAAGATTCGTAAGATGACCCACTCGATATCTCGCTACCTTTCTAATGCACTGCAAATTCAACCTCAGATACTTGTTCAGATAGGTTAGGTTAGGTTTAATTAGCTTTGCTTTGGTTAGGTTAGGTTTAATTAGATTTGCTTAGGCTTACTTAAAGAAATTTGTTCTCCTATTGATTTTGATGGTTTTGAATAAATCTGACCTTTTTGTGGCAATGTTTACCTTGGGGGAAAAAATGCATGGCATAACAAACAAACATCAGATTAATTCAAAACACATCAAAATTTTTCAGAAAAAAATAGTTTTGTCCAATAAACAGACTGGGTCTTCTTCCGAATCTTTACCTAGGTTAATTTAGAAGCTATCAAATGTTCTCTATGACCAAAAATAGGGAGTTGGACGCGTTACAGACATTTTATCTCGTAAACAGATGCCATTATGGTGAAGATGTAAAATTCTACCCCATAACCTAACCTAACATAACTTGAAAGATGCTTTACCAGCTAAATAATGGTTAGTACCGACTGAAACCTTTACAGATGTGTTAAGTACACTATGCATAGTATGTACGACTTCATATTTATATCGATATCGTCGAAGCAGTAGTTATGCAGAAATACCAAACTACTTACTGACAATCATTGTATTTTGTCTTCCCCCAAGAACACTGCATTCCCACAGGTCCCCAGAATTGTTGGGGGTTGATGAGGATGTCTTATTAGATATGCATTTGCGACGAAAATGAATGTAAAAATTGTTCGAAATGGATCAGTATTTATACGAAAAGTGTGTTATTTACATCCAAGTGCATTGGGAGGAACTAGAAATCTACCAGCCACACTATCATCTACCCAATATCACCACGCTCACAGAAGTTTATCTCCTCACATTTTCTAGCCATCTAAATACTTCCTTTACTGCGGCTATAATTTCTCCAAACTCTATTATATGCTAATCAGCAAGTTTTTTTCTACGGCGATAAGGATGCCCACGAAAAGGGTGCGCTGCCATCTTGGATCAGTCAGCTTTTCATCTCAACACGAAAAAAAAAGAAAAAAAAACATCGACGTACTTGCTGTCCAATAGCGTTCAATAGCCGAAATCTGCCTCCCCCCCCCAACCCCACTAAACCACTAAACTCGCCCAGGGTGTATTAGCCTAAATATGCCTACATGGCAACACTATGTTATGCTTCCCGCCAAGATGCCTCCGGGTCCTGCATGCCTGGGGCGGGTTCAGCGGGGTGGGTGGGGCAGATTTCGGCAACTAAACGATAAAGGACACCAATGCACGTCGATGTGGTCTTTTTTTTTTTTTTCGTGTTGTGATGATCAGCTGACTGATCCAAGATGGCGGCGCACTCTTTTCGTGGGCACCCTTATCGCCGTGGAAAAAACTTGCTGATTAACATATAATAGAGTCTGGAGCAATTATAGCCGCAGTAAATGCAGTATTTAGATGGCTAGAAGATGTGAGGAAATAAAAGAAGCCGTAAACTCCTGTGAGCGTGGTGATATTGTAGCAGTCTCCCCTACACACCATAGAGAACGTGAGATACCCGTTCCCTGAGAACGGGTCACAAAGCCCATACTATTATAACTTTATTTTTATTATATTTTTCATTATTTCATGTATAATTTTGTGTAACTTTATTTATGTTTTTCTTTTATAATATTATTATTTATTTAGTTGTGCTGCAATTCAGCAGACACTTTTAAATTTACGCGCACTACTCAACAACATTACCCATATATCATTTAGAATCATCTTTGTTAAAATATTTATTTTGTTTAATTGTTCAAGTTTTATGTGAATAAAATAACCTTAACTGGATCTGAGTATTCATTATCCAGTGGACCAACTAGCTACAAACACTCACAAGCTCACAATGCAACAATTGGTGACCCAAGAGTGAGCTAAGGTCAAACAGTGACATACTGCCTGTGCTAAACAAAGAGCACATGTTCCTAGTGTGAAGGCCTGGGTCTTACAGATTCATTCGTTTTTACACTCCCAAGGCAAAAAGTCTCACCTCCATTTTGGGGTTCGTGAGAATGAGCCGACGGACGGGAATATTCTACACACTTGTGTAGCTGTCACTTGTAAGGTTCCCCCTCCCACCCACCCTGGCACCCTCTGTGCCCCCTCAGACGCCTCACTGCGTCTTCAGCGACCTAATGCGCATGCATGCGCGGCCTCTACACCCCCTGACGCCTTCTTGCGTCATCATGTGTCCTAACACACCCCTCAGCGCCTTCAGTGCAATCCCTGCCCTACCGCCTCGCGGCGTTAAAGTGATCTTCACCATCGCCACTCACCGCCCTGTGGATTATTCACCGCCCTGTGGATTATTCATCACCCTGTGGATTCTAATCTCCCATGGATTACTTACCTACAGTGCATAGTGCTCCCACCTGTTTTCAGTGCTCATCGCCCGATGGACTACTCTACTCTCCCGTGGATTGTACAGTACGGTGCAGACAACGCTCCACCAGACGCCCTCTCCCACTGCCGTGTCGTCTTCTCACACTCCCAGGCATCAAGGTCGCTCTATGCTGATGGAACTATAGATGCAAATCATCTCTTTTCGTCAGCTTCACGATCTCTCACCCTGGCATCTGAGCTTCAAGGCACATCTGGGCGGACTTCACCTGGACCCACACCTGCACCGACTGTCAAGCCTCCATGGCGATTCGGTACTTGACCTCGTCGGCCCCTCTGCCACACTGCCGGTTATCGCTACATTCTCTCGGCAACCGCCGCTACAGGACTCCCAGCTACCACCCGCAGTCGAACGGCATGGTCGAACGGTCATCACCAGCCTCCGCCCAACGCGAGAACTCTTCCCAGGCGAACAAGCATCCACAGGATGACATCATTCCTCCCTTCCTCGTCACTAGGGGGGGTGTATTGTAGCAGTCTCCCCTACACACCAGAGAGAACGTGAGATATCCGTTCCCTGAGAACGGGTCACAAAGCCCATACTATTATAACTTTATTTTTATTATATTTTTCATTATTTCATGTATAATTTTGTGTAACTTTATTTATGTTTTTCTTTTATAATATTATTATTTATTTAGTTGTGCTGCAATTCAGCAGACACTTTTAACTTTACGCGCACTACTCAACAACATTACCCATATATCATTTAGAATCATCTTTGTTAAAATATTTATTTTGTTTAATTGTTCAAGTTTTATGTGAATAAAATAACCTTAACTGGATCTGAGTACTCTCATTATCCAGTGGACCAACTAGCTACAAACACTCACAAGCTCACAATGCTACAATATTGCGTAGATGATAGTGTGGCTAGTAAATTTCTAGTTCCTCCCAATGCACTTGGATGTAAATAACACACTTTTCGTATAAATATTGATCCATTTCGAACGATTTTGACATTCATTTTTGTCGCAAATGCATATCTAATAAGACCTGTGGGAATGCGGGGTTCTTGGGGGAAGACAAAATACAATGATTGTCAGTAAATAGTTTGGTAATTCTACATAACTACTGCTTTGACAATATCGATATAAATGTGAAGTCGTACATACTATACATAGTGTACTTAACACATCTGTAAAGGTTTCAAGCGGTGCTAACCATTACTTAGCTGGTAAAGCATCTTTCAAGTTAGGTTAGGTTAGGTTATGGGGTAGAATTTTACATCTTCACCATAATGGCGTCTGTTTACGAAATAAATTGTCTGCAACGCGTCCAACTCCCTATTGTTGGTCATAGAAAACATTTAATAGCTTCTAAATTAACCTAGGTAAAGATTCGGAAGACGACCCAGTCTGTTTTTTGGACAAAACTATTTTTTTCTGATAAATTTTGATGTGTTTTGAATTAATCTGATGTTTGTTTGTTGTGCCATGCATTTTTTTCCCAAGGTAAAAATTGCCACAAAAAAGTCAGATTAATTCAAAACCATCAAAATCAATAAGAGAACAAATTTCTTTAAGTAAGCCTAAGCAAACCTAATTAAACCTAACCTAACCTATCTGAACAAGTATCTGAGGTTGAATTTGCAGTGCATTACAAAGGTAGTGAGATATCGAGTGGGTCATCTTACGAATCTTTACCTGTTTTGGTTATGTATGGGTAAATTTATTAGGTTAGGCTTAATTAGGTTTGCTTAGGTTTAATTAAGTTTACTTAAAGCAATTTTTCTCCTATTGATTTTGATGGTTTTGAATTAATCTGACTTTTTTGTGGCAATTTTTAGCTTGAGGAAAAAAAATTACTTGGCATAACAAATAAACATCAGATTAATTCAAAACACATCAAAATCTATCAGAAAAAATTTGCTTTGTCCAAAAAACAATCTGGGTCGTCTTCCGAATCTTTAGCTGAATCTACCATAACATGACCTAAATTAACCAAACCTTTGTAAAATAATACATTGACAAATAACAGAACCTTGTTCAAACCAAACTAAACTTTACTTTTCGAAGAGGTCTCACAGAAAACATTGAATATCTCACAAATTAAGAATTTGCGACGGAATTTTAATTAAGAAAACCTTTTCAAAATGCAACAGGTAATGCAAAAATGCAACCCTGAATTCTCTAGAGCATTCTAATGAAGATGTAAAATAATACTGGTTATGGTTAGGTTACATTAGGTTATGGTTAGATTAGGTTTGGTTATATAAGCTTTTTATATTTCATTACCCAAAAGTTAGTCATTTCACTCTAGATTTTTTTCCGGATTGCCATATTAAAGCCTGAATCTAAGTAAATTTCTCTAAGTCAATTACTCTAAATCAATTGCTCGAGAAATAATTTCTCAAACTATCAATTTCTCAACAGTAAATTGCTCTAAATAATAACCTAACCTAAATAGAAATGTACCCATTCTTGATTTTAACTGTTCAATTAACAATAATAAGGTTGTATTTCTTTATCTTATTTATGGATATTATTCATTAAACTACTTTTTTCGAGCAATCTACCTTTCGAGCAAGTGATTGTTCGAGATATTATTTTTCGAGCAATTTACTGTCGAACAATTGATTTCGAAAAATTTACTGGATACCTTATAGCCTATATTTAATTATAATGACGAGCACCACCTGAAACCTTCACAAATGTGTTAAGTACACTACGTATAGTATGTAGGACTTCATATTTCTATTGATATCGTCCGAGCGGTAGTTATGTAGATTTACCAGCAGTTTCGAATACATTTAATGAGCTTTATGTTTTCATATATTTATTTTCTAAGTGTGATCTGAAGGATTACCTTACCCAGAAGGTGATTCCAGCATTGTACATCATTCTTGGCAACTCACCCAGTCTTTTCAGGTGTCCAAACCATCTGAGTATTCATATAATATTATTGTTGTAATTCACTTAGAAAATAATGTTTTTAAGGTAAACATGATAGAAAACCAAGAAAATTTAGTGACTTGTAAATACAATTGATTAGATTATCTTAGATTATAAACAAACATTCAAGACATAAACCCATATACATTAATGAATACAAGTATGTACATGTTTGGGAGACTGCACTGTGTAAAAATTGAAAATGAAAGTAGCTGAGGAATAATATGGAGATAACATTAGTGTCTTCTGCCGAGGTTAATACTTACATGTCAGATATATTTAAGGTATGTTCCTATCAAATTTGTTATTTTATGTCGCCTCTATCTGTATATAGACAGTTAGGTACAGTAGGTGTTGTGTTATTAATAGATAGTCGGGTCTTAGGGCGTTTCTTGACCATCTGTTTTAAGACGAATTCCTTATTACCGAGACGGCGATATTAAACAACGTCTTACTTCATCATATATACGAATGTATTGACTTCATTGTCTTAATTACTTATTCTATAACTTTCAAGGATCTTAGTGCATTGTTCCTGGGTGAAACTCAGTCTCTGACAGATAAGAAAATTAACTTTAACATCTCCGACAGTGGAAATCTAAGATTCTGCGGCTATTTCCTCCGGTCGGCTTGAAAAATGTAAACAAACAACCCCCAGTCTCAGTCCCAGTCCCCTCGGCTCATACTCTGGGAGCATCAGCCGACATATCGATGGTGGGCGGAGCCATCGATGCTCGGCTTGAGGTACGCGGCGTTGTGATTGGCTGAGCTCGGCTCATAATCATTGCGGGAGTCGCTACCGAACGGGCCCCTGGCGCCACCCCGCATCAGTCGGTGCTTGCCCTCTGTGGCGCCAACACATCAGTCGGAGCTGGTGCATGCCCCCAGGCAGCACCCCCGACGCCAGTCTCTATATTTAGTCTGTAAGCAAGGACCTTATTAAAGTGTCTCTAAGAACTTGCTTATTCCATTACCTTTTACAAGGGTGAAGGGGATTCAACCAAATCCCACCAGCGGTGTACCTGCAAAATATGGTACCAGCGGTGCACCAGTACAAGTGGCGCCACCAGTGAGACATTCACCACCAGTACAAGGGTTATAGCATACAAAACGCGCATTCAATAAGCATCTATTATCACAAAACAAAAGCGATAAGATATAATAAGAAAAATTTTAGGAAGAAAAAAAAAATAGACGAAGTAAGACAGATCTCGAAATATGTATTGCAAATAAAACTATATCCAACCCCAAATAATGTTATAGCTAAGTAAGTAATAACAAAAGTTATCACAACAAATATTGGTCCACTTCACCTATTAATTGGTAAAATTACAAATGAAAAATTATAAATTGCTGAAGCATTAGATGATTACATTTTGTCCGTTTTTATCACTGAAGAAACCTATGGAATCCAAGAAATAATTCCAACCCAACCTAACTTAATTCTATTTATCGATTGTGACTTTACTGATGACACAGTATATAAAGTAATTGATTGAATTCAAGGAAACAAAACTCCTTGTCTTGATTGTATTGCATCGAGAGTTTTAAAAGAGGCAAAATAAAAAATTAGCAAACCTCTTGCAATACTTCTCAATAAATCTTAAAATTTTGGAAAGAGTTCCAGATATTTGGAAATTGGCAAATGTTACTCTCATAAAAGTCGCTACCGAAAAACTACAGACCAATACGCCTCACATCCGTAGTTGATAAATTAATGGAAACTATAATACGTGATAAACTGGTGAGTTTCCTAGAAGTTTGACTTTTGTAACGATGTATTCAACATTCATGACGAAACAAAAGTGGTAAATATAATTCATCTTTTCGACATCTTTTCGACAAAGTTCCTCACAAACGATTACTAACATAATTATAGTCACATGACATAACTGGAAAAATTCATGAAACTTGACTTTTGAGAGAAAACAAGGGGTTGTCATAAAAGGTAATTCATCTAACTGACGAGACAAAATAAACGTTGTACCACAAGGCTCAGTACTTGGCCCCATTTTTTTTCTAATTAATGTCGATGGTATCAATGAAGGCCTCACCTGTAAGATATCAAAATTTTCCAACGATATGAAAATCACGAGTAGAGTAACTACAACCGCTGAAAAACCACAGTTAACAATCCAACTTCGACAGCTTAGTTAGTTGATCAGAAAAGTGGCAAATGAAATTGTTCATAAATGAAAAGTATTGCATATCGGAAACAATTATCTTCACACAAACTATATAATGAATGGTTCTGAGCTTTCCAAGATTAGCCATGAAAACTACTCAAAGGTAACTGTTAGTAAGGACCATAAACACAGTAAACATAGTTCAAATGTTGGTAAGACGGCAAGCAAAGTATTCGGCTTCATTGGAAAAAATTTTGAATACAAATCTGAAAAAAAATTATACCTACACTATCTAAAACACTTGTGCACCCTAATCTAGAACATTGCATTCAATTTTGGTCACCATATTATAAAAAATATATTGATAAGCTAGAGAGAAT
>JAPQNM010001975.1:7500-10000 GCA_029783475.1 Metacarcinus magister | reverse complement strand
CAGGTTTCTGTTCTATCATCCACTCTCTTTTTATTATTCATCAATGAATTCCGAAATCTTACTCAATGCCCTATCCACTCCTTTGCTGACGACACCACCTTGCATTCTTCAAGGTCGTACAACAAACACCCAACCCAACAAGAATGAAGTGATTCAAGGCAAGATGCTATAGGATACCTAACTTCTGATCTTTCACTAGTTTCTGATTGGGGCAGAGCAAAACTGGTTCTGTTCAATGCCTCAAAAACTCAATTTCTACAACTATCTACTCGACATAACCTTCCAGATAACTATCCCCTCTTCTTCAATGACACTCAACTTCCCCTCTCCTCCACATTAAATACATTCGGTCTATCCTTTACGAAAAATCTAAACTGGCAATTGCATATTTCTACTTTTTTCTAAATTAGCTTCCTAGATATTAGGTGTCTACGTCCATTTTTCACTCCCCCCAGCTGCTTTTTCTGTATAAAGGTCTTATCTGCCCTTGTATGGAGTATGGTTCTCATATCTGGGGGGTTTCAACTTACACAGTTTTATTAAACAGGGTAGAGTCTAAAGCGTTTCGTCTCATCAACTCTCCTCTTTTAACTGTCTTGATTCTTTAAGTCACCGACGCAATGTTGTATCTTTATCTCTTTTCTACCGCTATTTTCATGCTGACTACTCTTCTGAATTTGCTAACTGCATGCCTCCACCCCTGATGATGATATTAAGGGCCGTATTCTTAAACCTCATGGAAACTACAACGACAACTACTGTCCCCATCCACAATATTGTCGGGTTGTCACAATTTGCATATTCTTAAACCTTTATTTTTGTTGGAAGTGATTTGGCAGCACTGGTTGTGCGAGAAGAAGGAATTGGTAACAATGACACTTGTATTTTGGTCTGTTATCAGAATTAAAGAATGGTGTAAAGACACAAAGATAAGAGCATTATATTGATGTATACAAATACCTAGTACTGTTTATAAGGGAGTGAAGAGAGGACGGAATTATGGCTGGTAGGGCAGTGAAGGACTGGGACTTAGACTTGGGTTGGGAGTCACCCAGTATAGAATGTCGGGGCGGCTTCGAAATCTGCGTTCTCTCACACATCTGCTGAAAGAAGACAGTCTCTCCTCGTGGGTTATTAACTTATTTTAAGGAATCTTCACCAATCTATTTCATTAAACTTGCTTTTATACTCTTCTAGGAGGGTAGCACAAGCATTGTGAATATTCAATGATCTCCAAAACAAAGTGAACATACTATAAAGGCATGAAATATACACAACGAAAAATTTGAGACAAGGGGTGACGGACCCGACAAATCTTCTGACAATTTGTTGTTTTTGTCGGAATCATGGTCCCAGAGGTGGCGTTTAAGAATACCTCTTTGGGATGTGTGGGGTGTGTCGGCACAGAAGTTTGGCTTAAGAATACGGCACTAATTATCGAATACACAGTAGTTTCATTTACCTCCCTTCCTGGGTTAAGCAGAAAAAGCTCCATGAGAACACTCCTCATTAATCACTTAAGATGAAGTCACATTCATGTATGTGAATGCATTGATGTTAAATTTACTGTTTTCATGAAAACTCAAATGTACAGACCTGCTTAGTCAGACACCTGCAGCCACCCTCCTCCCACTTCAACTTCTATCAATCATTGGTTGTCAACATTTCTAAAATATCACACTTTGCTGCTAACTTGTATAACTCTTCTGGACCGTATCTTGAATGTCTTCCTTTGACTTTTGTTGTGTTCGTGTGTCCGTGTGTGTGTGCATACGTGTGTGTGTGTGTTTGTGTGTGTGTGTGTGTGTGTGTGTGTGTGTGTGTGTGTGTGTGTGTGTGTGTGTGTGTGTGTGTGTGTGTGTGTGTGTGTGTGTGTGTGTGTGTGTGTATGTGTGTGTGTGTGTGTGTGTGTGTTTGTGTGTGTGTGTATACAAGTATCGAGTGCGTGGACGAGTCTTGGTATGAGTGGATTCCCTAAGATGGTTGAGAGGAGATTAAATACCCTGGAGATTAAATTGTATGATTCCTAACTGACCCCATGATGAAAAATGTTAAGGTCCAGATGGTCTGTAGTTAAATCACTTGATTATCAGATGACCTAAGTACTAATCGCTTTAGTATCACATGATATTTAACCCATACATCGGTTCCTTTTGGATCTAGTAAAAAGAGACAGAATTTTATTATATTATATATACGCAGCATAGCTCAACCATAGCCATTTGTTTTTCTTATTAGTTCACTTAGGTTACTTCTTATTTTTTCCACTCCTCCAAAGTATAACTAAAGGTGTTTAAAAAATCCCTTTGTAGAGATACTTTCCATATGAATTTCTTCCTTCATAAATGCAAATTGGTGGGTAGAGGTGGCTTAGAGTTAGGAGTGGCGTTGGGCTGTGCTCACAGTGCTTTCAGTAATGACTCTTGTTGTGGTGGTGGTGGGTGTGGTCGTTTGCAGCAGTAATAGTGAATAAGCTGATTCCTGGCACCACAGAAGGGAA
>JAPQNM010001975.1:0-5000 GCA_029783475.1 Metacarcinus magister | reverse complement strand
TCTCTCTCTCTCTCTCTCTCTCTCTCTCTCTCTCTCTCAAGTTTCATGTGTAGGTAATCTATTTATGGTTTTGGTTATTCTTTAGGTGATCATTATATATTTTTTCACTTTCTCTTTTCCATTCCCTACATATTTTTCTCTTCCCCTCCCCTCCCTCTTCTTTCTCTCCACCCATTTCTTTATTACTATTTTATCAACCATCTTATCCAACTTACTAATTCTTTCTATTGTATCTTCTTCACACATTTGTTCCCTCTCCATTCATTCCGTTCTTCCTTCTCTTCCCTTCTTTCTCCTTTTTTTATCCCCTCAGCCATCTTCATGTGCACCACGGGGTACCTTAAAGGCGCACGGCTGAGGGTGGAGCAGCCATTGGAGGCGAAGAGGGACAAATCTGCCGCCAATAACCTTGTTATGGAATGTGTAGACGGCGAGAGGATGTTTGGGGACGGCGCCGATAGAGGGCAGTGGGGGAAATGGAAGCAGTGTCCTGAAAGTGAGCATCTTCCTTTTTGTTTCTGTTTCTACTAATTTCTATTTAGTTTAGGTAAAGTACTTTCATTGTGGTTTCAGATCATTAAATGAGTTAAACTTGTTTTGTAGGTTTCTGCTCTCTCTCTCTCTCTCTCTCTCTCTCTCTCTCTCTCTCTCTCTCTCTCTCTCTCTCTCTCTCTCTCTCTCTCTCTCTCTCTCTCTCTCTCTCTCTCTCTCTCTCTCTCTCTCTCTCTCTCTCTCTCTCTCTCTCTCTCTCTCTCTCTCTCTCTCTCTCTCTCTCTCTCTCTCTCTCTCTCTCTCTCTCTCTTTCTGTCTATCTTTCTTTTTTTTCTTTTTCTCGCACTCTTAAGTATATTTTAAAGTGACATTTACTACTCAAGGACACCATTGGCAACTTTGTGAATGACGATTTAAGGGCGGCGTCACACTAGCACTTTTTCCGTCAATGTTGACGGTTTCAACTTTCCGTCATCTGTCAGACGGACATGGTCGTCTTCATAGGGTTAAGTTGCCGCCAACTTTATAGTCAAATCCGAATGCATAGTGGATGATATGAAATTATTCGAAGTAAATCGCTAACTTGTATCTAAATAGAAAATTCAAATGTTCTTGATGATAAAAAAATATTAAATTAAATAATTGCACTTGATTTTACATTTAATTTGTGGTTTTATGATAACCAACAGTGTCTCACATGACTAGACTGTTGTTTACAAATTCAGATGAGATTTCAAGCCACTCTTCAGTTCCTGCACATCATGGACGCAAAAAATCATCCTCGGTGGACAGGTCTGTAGGAAAAAAAGTTTGTGGTACTGGTTCTTGTCCAACTTGATCCAGTTCCTCATCATCTCGTGGTCCTCCAAACTAAGCTCTCTCAAAAGTCTATGGTAATCACTTTCTTCCTCGCGACAGTGCTGGGCACTTCCACTAATTAGTCCGCAAATCTGCAAATCCGCTATAGCGGAGGTTCAATTTCATTAATGGATCTGCGTTTGCGACAAAATGGTCGCTAATTTGCGGATTAGCGTTTGCGGTATTACTTCCGCTAATCTCTGTTATCCACCGTTAGGAGGTTCAGCCGGTAAATTTGGACCAGATAATTGAGGAGCATGCTCGGCACACGGCTGAAGGAGACATCTCTCTTCCCTGCCACCATAGATGTCCACACGCTGAATTTGCTGGCCACAGTTTATGTCGAGAAAGTCTCCTCCTGGTCATCGGGTACCCGTCCCTGCTTTTCGAAGGTGTAGGTTTAAAAAATTTTTTATAGTGACTCCTCGGATGATTAAGTTCTCTCATGAATATGTTGAGAACGAGTGGGGCTTATTACTGTTACAGCCTCAGATGCATATTAACGTTGTAAGTCCCGTCTGAGGACAGTATGGCAGCAATTTGGGTAGTCTTTGGCCACTCGGCGGTGATATCAAATATTGAAAAGTGGTCAGCGGATATCGGGGATTCGAACCCGGGACCCTGACCACTGCAACATCGCCTCCCCAAATAAGGAAGTCATCGAAGAATATCTCTCTGTAATGAAGGCTGTGGTGACTAGTTTGAGCAAATTACAGTCTGAGAAAGAAGCCTACATGGGGCTCCTGCTTCCCACCCTCTATATCCTTAGGACAAGGCTAGAGACCATGAAGACCATAAATTTTAAGTACGCCCAGCCATTGCTGAATTACCTCCTTGACATCCCGCTTAATGAGGAAAAGAGGCCCAAAGGTTTCAAAAGCAAGTTCTCCGCCCTCTTCAATGAAACTAACCTGCTCATGGCGACAGCAAGTTTCCTGTAGTTCGCCTCTTTAACCCTAGCAAGGCTGATGCGGTGAAGACATGGCTGATAGAAGAAGTAAAGGAGCGTGTTGTTGCCATCGAAACCGGGGCCAGTGATAGCAGCAGTGCAGAGGAGAAGGATGAGGAGGATGACTTCTTCAAGGAGTTGCAGGTAAAAGTCGCTTGGTCGTGGTTAATGGAGGACAGCAGCCATAATAGCTGCCATATCCACCTCTCCAACAAGCTGGTCAAATAGTATGAGAGTTGGTGCTCTGAAACTCAAAAGACTACCAGTCTAGATACGGATATGTCTCAAGCATCCGTTGCTCCGCCTGGATTGAAGTCTTTCTAAGGTACAACACGGCCATTCCTAGTTCTGCAGCCGTGGAAAGACTGTTTCATCAGGGATCTGATATTCGGAAATCTAAGAGGGCCAGTCTAACGTCAGAAAACTTTGAGCGATTGGTTTTCATGAAAGGCAATATGGATCTGCTCAAGCCATTAAGTCAATTGTTGGAAGACAAATGATTCGTCGGATACAGTCATAGCAGCTATGTAATACTAATTAATATGCTTGTTAAATATAAGATATTAGTTTTAATGTACAATAAAGTATTGAACAATAACTTATATGATAAAAAATTGATAAAATTATTGATTTTTTATAACTTTTTGTCTTATTTTCATTTTCATTTTTTTTATATCTAGATTCCAGTATTTGTCAACTTCCAACCTGTGGCAAGATACAACATGAGCCTCTCATCACAGACCGTATTATTAAAATCTGCTTACGCCACTAACGGGATAGGGATCCACCATCATACCCTCATATCACAACCGGAGCTATAGACTGAACGTGTATAAAAAAAAAAATATATCGATAGCGGATTTGCGATTGCGGTTTAAGATAAATCTCAAAATTAGCGGATTTGCGATTGCATTGTTATGAAAAGAGTTAGCGGATTTGCTATAGCGGAAGCTCAAATTCGTTAGCGATGTCCAGCTCTGCCTCGCGAAAAGCAGACCATGAACACATCCTTGCACTTTTTTAGCAAGTTTGGCTCGTCTTCGATTGACAAGACACTCAATGAAATGCAGAGAAGTGACTGCTGGCCGGCCAGGGTGTCGGAGCCATGTTTGTTAACTGAGGATGAAAACAGTGTAGACGAACGGCTGCTTATGTGTGATAGCATGCGCTTCCGAAATTGTCGATTTTCAGAGAGTTGACGGTGTGGTATATGAACAGACATCCGTCAGGGATCAGGCGTCATCGCTTCTGCGCTTCTGCTGTTGGCAGAATGTTGAGGAGATGATGGTGGTCGAACATCACTACAGTCGCTCGCTGAAGGCGATAGAATAAGGAGATGTCTATAATAAATAAAATTGTGTACATACGCATGCACTATTTAGTTTGTAATATATATATATATATATATATATATATATATATATATATATATATATATATATATATATATATATATATAATAGATCGGTATGTGCGAGAGATTTGGGTATACAGGTTAGCTCAGACCTCCGTCCCAGAAAACAATGTATTTGAGGTTAGAAATAGGGCTAATGTGGTGTTAGGATTTATTGCTAGGAGTATTAAAAGTAGAAGTGCTGAGGTTATTCTGTGGCGTTAGCCAGACCTCACCTCGATTATACAGTGCAGTTTTGGTCCCCGTATTATAGAATGGATATAGGATTGTGAGAGTCAGTGCAAAGAAGGATGAACAAAATGATACAGGAGATTCGTAATTTTAGTTATGAGTGTAGACTAAAGTTTTTGAAATTACACTCACTGGAGAGACGTAGAGTAAGAGGAGATCTGATTGAAGTATAAGGCACATCAGAAAATCGTTGGTTGGGAGAAACTGTAAATTGACCGTTAGGTTATGTTAGTAACTTTGGCACCTTGTTTTCAGTGTAAATCACTGTATTTCGTCTTCCCCCGCTCCCCTCCACCCAAGAACCCCCATTTCCACAGGTCCCCAGGCTTGTTGAGGGGATGACGATATCTTTCAATATATGCATTTGCGACGGAAATGAATGTCAAAATCATTTAAAATGCATTAAAGACTCTATAAACAGCGTGTTATTCAGATCCAGGTGAATTATTGTGAAGATGTAAAATTGTACACTCCTATCTATTATAGTTACCTTATCAATATCCACGCAGTTTTACATGATATAGATGTATACGGATGTTAACAGATGAACATCTCACATTGAGTGAACACATCCCACAAAAAGTGAACAATGCCAAGCCAATTTAGGGCAAGATAAGGTAGTGTGTGGATTGTGGAGGTGTACATTTCTACCTTGAGACGACTGTTGTGAGGTGACAGTATTAGCCAAGGATCAACTCCATTACCCTATTATCCTTGGTACCACCCCACCTGGAATATGCCCCCCAACACCCCCACCAGCCCACTAACACAATAAAAGCATCAATAAATCAATAAGTGTCATTGGTGGCCTTAATAACATTTTTTATTACATTTCCGTCTCAAGTTCCTAGTTTCTGAGATAATCAATGTTTTCTTTATGAACTCTTCGAAAAGTAAAGTTTAATTTGGTTTCAACAAAGTTCTGTTATTTGTCAATGTAGTTTTAGGTTTGATTAATTTATGTTATGTTATGTATGTTATGTTATGTTGATTTAGAAGCTATCAATTTTTTTCTATGACCCAAACCCATACGCAATTCAGATGAAGATGTAAAAA
>JAPQNM010001971.1:52500-82598 GCA_029783475.1 Metacarcinus magister | reverse complement strand
TAAAACAAACAGAAAAATAAAAATACATTCATACACAACCTACCAAGTAAACTCCAGTGAAGAACCTCATGACAGTTCAGCAATATTTAAAGATGAATACGACACAGACATGCTACAAGCAACAATAAAAGCAGACACTGGCCCAATAAATATAGCAACCACGTATCTACCACCGCGAAGACCATATTTACCATTCACAAATTTCCACACAATAGCCTCACAAACATATTCAACATATATCATAGGCGACCTGAACGCACACCATCCAAACCTTGACAAAAAAAGAAGTAACATTGTAGGAAAAGCCTTGATGATGTTGATCAATAATAACAAACTAAAGTACATAGTATCACTTAATGCCTCTTCCACCCCAGATATAGTACTAACCAACAATATAACATATCACAACATACAAATTCAACCCGGACCAATAACACCTTCAGACCACATACCCATACTCATTAAAATAACGTCACAACCAATTAAAATCGATACACCACCCACATACATAGAAAACAAAACAAATTGGGAAGTATTTCGTATAGAGGTACAGAACAAAACAAGAAACATAAACACTGATCTTTACATGAACCAACAAATCCTCGAAAAATCGTTAAAGGAATGGATAAATGCAATAATTGCAACAATGAAAGAATGCATACCGACCAAAACATATAAAACAATACAAAAACCAATATATAATCGAAGAATTAAAGAACTACAGTTTTGGGTCAAACAACTAGTGGAGAATAGCATAAGAACTGGTTGGACCTACCAAAAATATATAACATACAAAACCATTAAACAAACAATAATAAATGAATGTAAAGAACAGAACAACAAAAACTGGGAAAACAAAGTAAAGAACTTGAACACAATTTACAAATGTAATACTTGCGTATTTACACACCAAAATAAATAAAAATAAATAGTAGGTTCGGTCTCACTTTCCTTGTCAATCGGTCAGAGGGTAGGGAGTTCAGGGATAATGATATTTGAAGATGAAGTATAGAAAAATATATATTTGATAATTACTTATAAAAAAAAATCTCACTTAACACTTTATGAATGACCAGCACATACGAAAATAATAGATAATACTACTAAACAATTGGCCAAGTTAATTCCTATCACTCTTCATTCGTCTCAGATGGAATATTCCTTCGGATCTGAGAGCGAAAGACGAGGAAACTGAGGTATTAACGACACCTTAACAATAGCCAATTAACACGTGGCAACCACTTGTTACCTACTATCACCCTAATAGTGTAATTTCTTCCTATCACTTGCCCTAGATTTCTAATTCCTAACCTGCTAGACTTTCCCATATCACTTGGCTGGCTTCATTGACCTAGACTCTTGAACAGCAACAGCCTGGACGTGGAGGTAGACTGTTCACGAAGGTGGTTGGCGTTCGAGTCAGAAGAAAAAAAACACATTACCCCTGGCGTTAAATACACTATAATGCATTTTCTTTACACTTATTCACACTCTAGAAATGACAAGCTTAACACATATAACGCACTTCATGATTTTTAAGAATTAACTCTGTAGCTTAGCTAACTAATACAGAGCTATAAATTCATACCTGTTCACGAAGGTGGTTGGCGTTCGAGTGCTGGTAGCGTGGACAGCCGGCTACCAGCAAAACAACAGAGTTGCCATATACCTCTATCTATACCTAACTCACTAATAATTATATCTATACCCTAATTTCCCCTGACATACCATTCATTTACCCAAATTTCTATTTTAATTAGAATCATAACTACAACACCCTTCAGTCTCAATTATTCTTCCCCTACGAAATAAATATTACAATTACCACATATTCGAATTTCTCCGTCTTGCTCACATCAACCCATTATTGGAACCTACAAAACTCTTCCATATGTTATGCTAAAATAACTACTCTTCCTTATACTATTCCACCGTAAGTAAAGGAAAAAAATAGGATTATGGCGCGGAGGCCAATGAATACAGGAGGGTATTGAAATACAGTAATTTCCCGACATACGCCTCCTAGGATAAATAGCCTTTCGCAAAACTACTCTTAAGGTGTGTAACTACTTCACCTTATAATTACCTCGTCTCAATTTTCCCTACCTGAATACTTAGATAACGATAGTTATTTAAGATTAACAACAAGCCCCCCCCTTCATTTCTCATTTTCTCCTTCCAGAGTTTCAACTCTGGGGGGAGGGGTAATTGACCTAATTTATGGTTACAAAAAAAAGGAGCGTTACACAAAGACCCGCAAAAATTCTGGCAAAATTTAAAACAGCTTAAAGGCAATCCAACCAACCAAAAACCTTATATACTACATGATAACAAAAAGATATATGATAAAAAAGAAAAAAACAAATTTTCAGAGAAATATGGAGAAATGTATTTAGAATAAGCCCTACAGAAAATCTTCAATTTGATCAAGAAAATGAAAGAGTAGTCGACAATTACATAAACAATAACACACTGGAAATCCTACCCTACCGTCAAGCAAACCCAGATAATTTAAATACTGATAACTATTTCACATCTGAAATTACAATACAGGACATAAAAAAAAAACTTATATTAAAAAACAACTAAAAAACAACACACCAGGACACACACAAATAAATAAACTCATTCTCCAAAAACTACCAAACTATGTACTAGAAATATACACAAAATTACCCCAATCATATTCAAGCACGCTAAAATTAAGCTTATACCCAAACCCAATAAACCTTCCACAGACCCCAACAACTACCGCCCAATATAATTTTTAGAAGTTCCTGGGAAAATATTTGAAAAAATAATTAACACAAGAGTCCGAACCAATTTAGAAATCAACAACACACTCCCAACATCACAGCAAGGTTTTAGAAAGCATAAATCAACAGAAACAGCCTTTACTACCATTACAGAAACCTTACCCACTGCATTAGCCGATAAAAAAACAATGTTGTATAGTACTAAGAGATATTGCTAAAGCTTACGACAAGGTCTGGACTAAAGGACTAAAATACAAAATACAACACATACATTTACCCCCCATACTAGCAAAAACACTTAATAACTTCCTCGATAACAGGACAGCATCCATCACAATAAAGAACTTCGAAGGTCCACCATTTCCACTTCACAGCGGTGTACCACAAGGAAGCAGCTTATCTCCTACATTTTACACCATTTACACATATGACATACCCCCTCCAATCACAGACGGAATAAACATACAATATGCAGATGACATCACTCAAATAATAACACAAGCAGGCAAATCAAGAAACATGCTAACAAGGAAAATAGAAAGAGAAATAACTCGCATAAACAACTATGAACACAAGTGGAAGATAAAAGCCAACACAACCAAGTTCACTATCCTACCTATTGCATTAAAAAAGACAACCCCTGTCAATATAGCAGGAAGTATAATACCTTATTCCAACAAAGCTAACGTATTAGGATTAAAGCTCGGCATACACGGCTTCAGCAAACATATTGCGGACATCTCAAATACATAAAATTACACCTAGTTAAGGCATGTGTTCTACCTATACTAACATACCTTACTTACGCACCAAACGCACTCTCTAAAACACAAATGCTTTCTTTGCAAAGAATATAAAACAAAACAATTTGCTTCGCATATAACGAAAAATATCCATACACCACAACAACAGAAAAACTACACTTGCTATCCAAAATAGAACCCATCAACATCACATTACATATAAGAAGTAACAAAATAAAACAAACTCGAAAACACATTACAAGACACAATATACTTCAATGCAATACACGAGTACCAACAGGATAGGGAGCATGGCTGGTTCAGGAAACCAAATAAAATATTAAACAATATAAATCTCCAGCCTGCATATACACAGTAGATACCAGACTTAAACTAGTTAATTAAGCATTAATTTAAACAGCAATGACGGTCAGCCCGTCATCTTTCTTCCTCTCACATATTTCTCTTTTCACCCAATCTTTTATCTTTTCTATATCTACTCTTTTCACCCCACTGTCTATCCACCCCCCAAAACAAAGAAAGAAGACAGCCAGTCAACCGTACACACCAACACAGACACATCTCCACTACACGCTCCCCGGCAACAACCATATTATTAATACTTGCTGTGTCATCCTCCCCCGCTCACCCTTGTAACCCTTAATAAACTTGTGACTGTGATTCGTGTATTACGGAACCCAAGCACACAACAACTGGTGACTCCTGCAGTGACTATCGAACACTCAGTGCACATGACACGATGGGGAAAGCACCCCTGTAGCTCCCAGTTTTCACTAAAAGGGTACTGGCTAAGGGAAAAATAAA
This sequence comes from Metacarcinus magister, assembly GCA_029783475.1. NCBI lineage: Eukaryota > Metazoa > Arthropoda > Malacostraca > Decapoda > Cancridae > Metacarcinus > Metacarcinus magister. The sequence continues at coordinate 78,274 of JAPQNM010001971.1, read as the reverse complement.
TTTAGTATAAAAAAAAATTCCCGCTTGTCACCAGACCCTGTAAAGAGGAGAGTAGGAGAAATATAGACATTGGGGGGAAGTCCAATTTAGTGTGAGCGGTGTCTTGACAGTCCTCTTTTGAAAGAGTTTAAGTCATAGGCAGGTGGAAAAACAGACAAAGGAAGAGAGTTTCAGAGTTTACCAGTGTAAGGGATGAAAGAGTGAAGATACTGGTTAACTCTTGCATTAGGAAGATGGACAGAGTAAGGATGAGAAGAAGTAGAAAGTCTTGTGCAACGAGGTCGTGGGAGGGTTGATTGATTGGTGATAATAGATTATGGTGCCGCAACATCGAGGTCATTTGGCACCGTACTAAAAACACTAAAAATTAAAAAGCTACATAAATACTACATAAAATTAAAATTATATCTACAGGAGGTGGAGAAAGCCACTTTCCTGTAGGAATTTTTACACTTCATGTCCCGGGGAGAGTGCCTGCTCCCCCAGCACCAGAGAGAGAGAGAACCTCCCATCTCTGCCCCGACACTGGGCGAGGTACTGCTCTCGCAATTCCCTCAGGCTGGGGCACTCGACCAACAAGTGCCGCACAGTCAGGGGAACTAAGCAATCATCACAATAGGGCTCAACTCCCCGGGACATGAGGAAACCGTGGGTGAGGCAGGTATGGCCCGTCCGTAGACGGGCCAATGCTGTCTCACGGCAGCGGCCTCGGACGTGCGCATAAGACCAGGGGCTCACAGCCCTTGCGGTAATTGCACCCATCTTGGAGGTGGCTCTATTGGCATTCCATCACTCTTGCCAAACTACAAGAATAGCAGCTCTAATTGTGGGAAACAGGTCTCTGTGACGGACGGGGCAGGTAGTGACTTGACGAGAGGCGCCAGTCTTAGCTAGCTCATCTGCCTTCTCGTTCCCTTTCACAGAGACATGGGCTGGTACCCAACAAAAAGAAATTCTGTGCCCACGACGGGCTGCTATTACGAGCCAGTTGAAAATTTCAGAGACTATTGGGTGTGCGTTATTAAAATCCTCAAGGATTGACAAAGCTGCTCTAGAGTCTGAAAAAATAACAAAACCCCCAACATTCAAGGTAAAAAGAGATTTTATCGCTACTAAAATGGCCCACAGCTCTGCGGTAAAAATTGATGTAAAGGGGGGTAGACTGCCGCACCGGGTAAAATCAGGGAAGACAGCTCCAAATCCGACGCCTGCATCGGATTTGGAGCCGTCAGTAAAAATGGGCGTGCAACCCTCATGTACGGAGGCATGATCGGTGAACAAAGTCCTCACAGCATGCTCCGACATAGCACTCTTGTTAGCCGGCATGTAACGGCAATACGATACTGCCAGCCGCTTCCACGGCGGGACATGCAATAATCGTGGGACAGCTATGGCAGGGCGAGGAAGGGACAACTCTTCAATCACGCCACGAGCCCGAAAGCCAAAAGGCTGTGGGAAGTGCGGGTGCTGGGTGAAAGTGGCGTCCCGTGAAGTGTCCGTCACAGCACTGTAAGTGGGATCACTATAGAGACTTTGGCATCTGAACAACAAACGTGCCATCTGAGTCTGACGGTGAAGGTCGAGGGGTAACACTCCTGCATCTACGAGTAGACTGGGGATTGGCCCCCGTCGCCAGTCTGATTCCACCGTGATGTACAGATTCGAGAGTACGAAGGCGAGGGGATGTGGCTGAAGCGTAGACTTGGGAACCGTAATCTAACTTCGACAGAATGAAACAGTGATATAAACGGAGGAGAATGGTGCGGTCAGCTCCCCAAGACACATGGGAAAGAAAACGGAGCAGGGACATCCGCCGCTGGCAGGCAGCTTTCAGGTCCCGCAGGTGTGGCAACCAGGTAAGGCGTCTGTTAAGTATTAAGCCCAAGAATCGAGTCGTTTCAACTACTAGCAGTCTCTGCTTCGAGAGAATAGCATAGCAACTGTCTTTGTGGGGGAAAAATTAAAACCATGACTATCGGCCCAACGGGTGACCCGGCCAAGAGCCACCTGGATGTGTCGCTCGGCCACATCGAGATGAGAGGAAGCGTAGGAGAGGGAAAAGTCATCAGCGTATAGCATGCATCGAAAGTCCCGGTGGACGCACTCGGTGATGCTGTTGATGGCAACGCTGAATAGAGTGACACTGAGGACACTACCTTGGGAGACTCCTTCTTCTTGCTCAAAAGAGCTAGAAAGAGCAGTGCCCACCCTCACCCTAAAAGTACGGTCCTGTAAAAAAGACAGGAGAAACAGAGGGAGGTGACCCCTGAGTTCAACCGTATGGAGAGCTCGTAGAATGCCATACCTCCAGGTGGTGTCGTATGCCTTTTCAAGGTCGAAAAAGACACTCACAGCCCGCTGCCTGCAAGCAAAAGCTTGGCAGATAGTTTTTTCTAATCGCAGAAGAGCGTCTAAAGTAGAGCGAGATCGACGAAAACCACACTGTACTGCCGAAAGATGGCCATCCTTCTCAAGGAACCAGACTAGACGAGTGTTAACCATCTTCTCAAAAACTTTAATCATGCAAACGGTAAGGGCAATGGGTCGATAGTTAAGGGGGAGTGAGGCGTCCTTTCCAGGCTTGGGGATTGGGATGACTATAGTAGACTTCCAGGAGGGGGGTACGTATCCGTCACTCCACATCCTATTAAATAATCCTAGGAGGAAGGACAGTGATCCAGAATTTAGGTGACGGATCATTGAGTATGTAATGTTATCTGCCCCTGAGGAAGAGTCATTACATAGAGACAAAGCTGAACGCAGTTCCGGTAGAGAGTAAGGGACATTGTAGTTTTTACCCCCACGAGATGAAAAGTCTAGTTGGCGAGCCTCGTCTGCCTCAAACTGGCGACGCACTAATGGACACCAAAGAAAAGGTCTCAGCGAGTGTGTTGGCTACCGCCTGGCTGTCAGATACCTTATCCCCGTTGACATGGAGGACCGGAGGCGGGCCTGGAGAGAACTTTCCTGCTATCTTCCGCACCCGCTTGAATACCTGCGACATAGGTGTCTGCACGTTCAATGTGGAGACAAAAGATGCAAGGGACTTACGGCGAGAATCCTTGAGGACTCGACGAGCCTTAGCTCTAGCCAGTCTGTATTGTCCCCGGAAAAATTCGGTTTTGTGTCGACGGTACCTACCAAAAGCTCGACGACGCTCTGTCACTGCCTGTCTACACTCATCAGACCACCAGGGGACCGGTCAGCGCTTGGTAAACCCTGTGGTCTGAGGGATGGAAAGCTCACCAGCTCTCTGGAGTATAGATGTAAAATACTCGACAGCGCTGTCTATGTCTAAAAACTCATCAACCTCGCAGTCAACTATGGCAAGTTGTTTAAAAAATCCCCAGTCAGCGCGGTCCAGCCGCCAGCGGGGGACACGGGGTAAGGGGAGGACGTCGGGAGAAGACAGGAGTATAGGGTAGTGGTCACTCCCACAAAGATCTCCTGTGACGCTCCATGTGAAGTCAAGTAGGGTGTCAGGAGAACACAATAATAAATCTAGGGCCGAGGTGGTGTCTGTCTGGATGTGGTAGTGTGTATGGTCACCGGTGTTAAAAATACCTAGATCTAAGGCTTCAACCACAGTGGCAATCATTGCTCCCCTGGGGTTGATAAGTGTATCTCCCCACAGGGTGTGCCGACCATTAAAATCTCCTAAAACAATAAACGGGGAAGGCAATTGCTGGACTAAGGAAACGAAGTCCTCTCTGTCTACTGGAGAATTGGGAGGGAGGTATAAAGAGCAGACAGTGTAAGTTCTCCTGAGGTGGAGCTGGACAGTCACCAGCTGCAGGGTGGAGACAATATTAAAAGAGGTAAAAGCAATGCCTCGTGAGTTATCTAAAAAAATTGCTGTTCCACCATGATGGCCTTGCGCGCGATCATGAGGAGAGTAAAAGCCAGAGTAACCCCTGGGTGGAGGATGGGAGGACGAACCAATCATAGTCTCCTGCAGACAGACACAGACCGGCTGGTGTCTTCGCAGGAGTAGACTGAGCTCCTCCCAATTCCCTCTCAACCCACGAAGGTTCCACTGTAAAATATTAAAAATATTAAAATTAACGGTGCGTGGGGAGGCCCCTAGAGGAGGCCCTCCCAACACCAGTATCCTTCTTGCTCTTGCCCTGCCTAATGGCAGTGGCTAGAGCAGTGGAGGCAGTGGACGTCGGGGAGAGAGCTTGGTCGCGTGAGTGGTGGTGAAGATGCCATACAATATTAAGAAAACATTCACTTCCCCACCCCCCCACCCACCACGGAGCCCAACAAGGGAGGGATGTATGTTGAGGCACGACGGCTCCCAAAAGCCCTAGGGGTAGTGGGGGACCGTTGCGGTGCCCACCAGACAGCAGTCGCTTGACCCTCTCCAACGCATGACCAGCCGATTGATCCAGCGGGGCCACACTGGACCACCTGTCTTACCCCAACTCCCCCACCTAAAGAGTGTGTTGTCCACCGCAGGGAACTACCTCCTGCCCCGCGGTGGACTCAACTCCCAGATGAGGAAGCGCGGGGAGTATACAGGACGCCACGCACGGCAAACACGCTGGGAGGCTTAGTCCTGCCCTAGATGTAGACGGGTAAGGAAAAGCAACATCAACGGTAGGCCCCCTCTACCAGTGATGAAGTGGGAGTGCTTGGTCCACGAGGCCGACGGACACCAACTCTACAGAGACGGACAGGGCCCCGCAGGAGGGGGCGCCGCCGACCACGCTTCAAACCCCGCCACCACATCAAGGTGACTCCCCACGGGGGAGGAGGCATGCAGTTAGCAAATTCAGAAGAGAGTCAGCATGAAAATAGCGTTAGAAGATAGATAAAGATGCAACATTGCGGCGGTGACTTTATCTTAAGATAGTCAGTAAGATGAGGAGAGTTGAGTAGGCGAAAAGCTTGAGACTCCACCCTGTTTAAAAGAGCTGTATGAGTTGAGCCCCCCCCAGACATGAGAGCCATACTCCATACATGGGCGGATAAGGCCCTTGTACAGAGCAAGCAGCTGAGAGGGAGAGAAAAATGGACGCAGACGCCATAGGACACCTAACTTCTTGGAAGCTGATTTAACAAGAGTAGCGATATGAAATTGCCAGTTTAGATTTTTAGTAAGGGATAGACCGAGTGTGTTAAATGTGGAGGAGAGGGGAAGTTGAGTATCATTGAAGAAGAGGTGATAGTTATCTGGAAGGTTATGTCGAGTAGATAGTTGTAGAAATTGAGTTTTTGAGGCATTGAACAAAACTAGGTTTGCTATGCTCCAATCAGAAACAAGTGAAAGATCAGAAGTTAAGCGTTCTATAGCGTCTCGCCTCGAGTCTTTTAATTTTTGTTGGGTTGGGCGTCTGTTGTACGACGTTGGAAAATGCAAGGTGGTGTCATCAGCATAAAAGTGAATAGGGCATTGAGTCAGATTTAGGAGATCGTTAATGAATAATAGAAAGAGAGTGGGTGATAGGACAGAACCCTGAGGAACACAACTGTTGATAGTTTTAGGGGAAGAACAATGACCGTCCACTACAGCAGTAATAGACCGGTCGGAAAGGAAACTGGAAATGAAGGTACAGAGAGAAAGATAGAATCTGTAGGAGGGTAGTCTAGAAATTAAAGATTTATGCCAGATTCTATCGAAGGCTTTCGATATGTCAAGGCCGACAGCAAAGGTTTCACCAAAGTCCCTAAAAGAGGATTACCATGATTCAGTTAGGAAAGCAAGAAGATCACCAATTGATCGGCCTTTACGGAAACCATACTGGCAATCAGAGAGAAGGTTGTGAGCTGATAGATGCCTCATTATCTTCTTGTTAAGGACAGACTCAAAGGCTTTAGAAAGGCAGGAAATCAAAGCAATAGGGCGGTAGTTAGAAGGATTGGAGCAGTCACCTTTTTTAGGAACAGGTTGAATGTGAGCAAACTTCCAGCAAGAAGGATAGGTAGAAGTAGAGAGACACAAACGAAAGAGTTTGACCAAGCAGTGAGCGAGTTCGGAAGCACAGTTTTTTGAGAACAACAGGAGGAACTCCAACCGGACCGTAAGCCTTCCGAGAATCAAGGCCAGAGAAGGTCTGGAAAACGTTAAAATAAAGAATTTTAATTTTAGGGATGAAGTAGTCAGAGGGTGGAGGAGTAGGAGGAATATGCCCAGTATCATCCAAAGTAGAGTTGGTAGCAAAGGTTTGAGCGAAGAGTTCAGCTTTAGAGAAAGAAGAGACAGCCGTGGGGCCATCTGGTTGAAGTAAAGGAGGGAAAGATGAAGAAGTAAAATTGTTAGATATTATTGGCTAGATGCCAGAAATCACGAGGAAGAGTTAAGAGTTGGAAAGACTGACTTTTTCTATAGATGAAAGAGTTTTTAGTAAGTTGGAGAATAGATTTGGCATGATTACGGGCAGAAATATATAGGGCATGAGTTTCAGCAAATGGATGGCTACGGTACCGTTTGTGAGCCGCCTCTCTATCATTGACAGCACGAGAACAAGCAGAGTTAAACCAGGGCTTTTTAGCTATAGTATTAGAGAAAGCATGAAAAATGTATAGCTCCATGCCAGAGATAATCACCTCTGTTATGCGCTCGGCACAAAGAGAAGAATCTCTGAATGGAAGCAATAATCATCCCAAGGAAAATCAGAATAGTACTGCCTCTGGTCCTCCCACTTAGCAGAGTTGAAATGCCAGAAGCACCTCTGCTTAGGCGGGTCCTTAGGCTGCACTGGAGTGATAGGACAGGTAACGGAAATAAGATTGTGAGCGGAGGAGCCCAACGGAGAGGAAAGTTTAACAGAGTAAAGCTACGGTTGCACTGTCCAAGTATATGCTGGGAAATCCCAGCGTATGGTTGTAAATTGGATTTCCAACCCAAGGGTAATGGTCACACTGTTCAAGGATACACAAAGCACAACAAACATACCGAACACAATGGAGAACGATGTGTTATTTCCTGCAGCCCTTACCCTTACTCTTCTGACAATTGTGCAAGGTTATAGACGTATCCAAAGGATGAATAATAGGGTGAAAAGATTGTGGGTTAAGCCATGGATGGCTAGAAAAGAAAAAAGTGTGTACAGCAATTTAGTCCAGATGTTTGTTTTGGTAGCGGGCTGGCGGGCGAGCGAGTGCTATCAAATGAGGGTCTAGAAGATCTTGTTATAATTTCATTAAAAATATTCGTGTATGTTGTTTCCGGCAGAATTTATTTAGAAATCAATTCTATACTATTATTTTTCGCATGATGTGAAGTATAACATTTAAAATAATATCTGTAATAATTAATAAAATAGATCCTTTGTTTCTTAATTCCAACCTAGGATGGCAAACGATGCGAGATGTCTTCACAATTTCCAAGCGAAATGTTACAAGGTTGGACGAAAATCAAACTCTACAGTTGGATTCAAGCATTTTTTGGCCAGTGTGACCGCGGCTTAAGCTGAAGGGTTGGAAGTTAGGAAAAGATCAAGAATGTTGGGCGTGTCTCCAAGGCGGTCAGGGATACGGGTAGGGAGCTGCACTAGCTGCTCTAGGTCATGAAGGATAGCAAAGTTGAAGGTTTGATCACCAGGTTGATCAGTGACAGAAGATGAAAGCCAAAGCTGGTGGTGAACATTGAAATCCCCTAACATGGAGATCTCAGCATAAGGAAAGTAAGATAGGATGTACTCCACTTAAGAAGTCAAATAGTCAAAGAATTTTACATAGTCAGAGGAATTAGGTGGGAGATATACAACACAGATGAATTTAGTTAGTGACATTGAAGTCTTAGCCAGATGGTAGAAAATTCTGAAGATTTAAGATTGTGGGCACGAGCAAGTAATGTCGTTACGCACATATGCGCAACAGCCAGCTTTGGATTGAAAATGAGGATAGAGAAAGTAGGAGGGAACAGAGAAGGGGCTGCTGTCAGTAGGCACAGACAACCGTGTTTCAGTTAGGAAGAGAAGATGAGGTTTAGTGGAGGAGAGATGGTGTTCCACAGATTGGAAATTAGATCTAAGGCCACGAATGTTGCAGAAATCGAGAGTAAAAGTATTAGAGGAAGTGTCAAGACACCCGAGATCCTCAGCAGAAGGGCAATCCGACCTGGGGACATTTGTAGTCCCCTCCCCAGATGGGAACTCCAAGGCTGGGTGTGGTGAAGCCATTTTTAAATTTTGATTTGAAGAGAGTGTAAAAGTGTAAGGTGTAGTAATGTTATGTAGGTAGTAGAAGAAGTTGTCTTTAGAGGGCAGGCTGCAGCTGGTCTCTTGTGTAAACGAGACACTAAGGGAACCGGGAAGAGAGGACACAGGGAATCACTCAGTCTGCAGCATTGCCTACATCCCCGTAAGTACCTCTCCTGGAGTATTGCACCGGGCGGCAGGTGTCTACTGCCTACTCCAATATATATATATATATATATATATATATATATATATATATATATATATATATATATGTTACAACTAAGAGCTAAACCGCTTGTCTGGCCTACTGTCTAGCGGAAGCTTCCTAACGGCTCTAGATTGTAACACAAAATTACCAAGTTCTCTTTAAAGAGAAAAACCCAACAACCCTAATAAGGACACCACTAACCAGACGGACAACCAAACTGCAACCCAGACAGACAACCCAACAATAAACCACATAAACAGCCCAACAACAAACCACATAAACAACCCAACAACAAACCACACACACAACCCAACGACGCCGAAAAACAAGGTGCAGCTGTCACGCGACACCACCCAGCAACCAGTTATTACAGTTGTCACACTGAGACCGTAGCACTGGCTCTGCTGCACAGCAACCAGGTCACATGCAAACAGCCAATAATTTGAAAAGCAGTCGGTGTTAGAGCGTAGAAGCGGAGCCGGAGATGTGGCTGATACGGCTGCAGCTCCTGACTGACTGTAAGAGAGTTGGGAGACACCAGTCCCAAACCTCACCCACGCGCAGGCAGCCTAGCACTCTCAGCTGAAAGACATTTCACGTGACACCCCTCCCCCCCTATAAAAGTACATAAAAATTTAAAGGCATACAAAAGGATAACCACACACACAAAACCAAAATAAAACAATCCCTAACCTAACAATATTCACACTCTTTCATACGCCCCTGAGCTTTACCAAGGTAGGAGTGGGCAAGTTTAATGGCATTTTGCAGTTTATCGTGAAAATTTATTACATAAGCAGCAACAGGAGTTGTATTTTCCTCCCATAACCAAGATTCTTTCAAAACTTTCAGTGGTCCTCTAACCTTATGACCATAAATGAACTGAAACGGAGTGAATCCCAGATTTTCTTGCAAACTATCCCTAACAGAGAATAGTAAGAGACCAACCCCTTCGTCCCAGTCCTTTCCCTTCTCTAAGCAGACAGCTTTTAGCATAGTCTTAAGAGTGTTATGGAAACTTTTAAGGGCACCATGACGAGGGTGAAAAATACTGGACTTAACCTGTTGGACTCCCAGGGTTTTCATAACCTGCCCAAACATTTCAGAGGTGAAATTAGAACCCTGGTCTGACTGCACAACGGCAGGCAGACCAACCTGTGTGAATAACTTTATTAGTGCCCTGACAACATTCTTGGTAGTGATGCTACGGAGGGGAATGGCTTCAGGATAGCGGGTGGCTGTATTCATAATGGTGAGCAAAAACTGGTGCCCTCGTTTACTCTTAGGCAATGGGCCGACACAATCAATGATTACTTTTTTGAAGGGTTCCTCCATGACAGGTATTGATATAAGTGGAGCGGGTTTAATTCCAGTGCAGGATTTACCAGTTACCTGGCAGACAGAACACGTTCGAATGAAGGAGCTAGCATCACTTTTAAACTTTGTCCAAAAGAAGTGGGATAGTACCTTGTGGTAGGTTTTGTGTACTAGGTGACCACCCGCCCCGTCATGTGCTATTCTCAAAATTTCCTGCCGCAGCGACTGAGGGATAACAATTTGATGAACGGTCTCCCACGTATGACTTGATGGAACATGTAAAGGTCTGAAGTTACGCATCAAGACGCCCGACTTAAGGTAGAAACAATTTGGAGCCTCATCAGCATCAGCAATCTCAAGATGATCAAAATAGACTTTTAGCTCAGGATCACAAGACTGTTCATAGTTGCCAAAAGTTAATACTTCATGTCTGTAACTACTGGGTGAAAGGCTAGCAGTGGAAAGGTAAAAAAAAATCCGCAAGTGTAAATTCCTCCGTCAGTGTATCAGATACGCCACGAGGCTGGTCAACAAAAACAGGTGTGGGATTGGAGTTCTCGATTAAAGGGGCCTCTGCCAAAGTTTTGCTTATGCTACGAATGACGGCACATGATGGAAAAAGTTTTGGGTGGTCTTATTCTAACTTTCGAGTGTTATTTTCTAGCGTGGGTACAGCCGAAACTATAGGGTTAGGTGCTACTTGGGCACCAGCAAGATCATGACCAATAAGAACAGAGACAGTATTAGCTGGAAGACTGTTCACTACTGCTAAGGTGACATGACCTGAAACAAAGGCACAATCAAGGTACACGGTGCACAGAGGATATCTAGCAGCTCCTGGTAAGCAAGACACCATAACATGTTCACCCGTATAGCAGTGAAAGTTAGGAATAGCCTTCTTAAGAATGCATGTGTCGCGCAGAATAATGACAGGGGTAGAGCGTGAGCATGAGTTACTAACAGCTACTCGGCCTACCGAGCAAAAAGGCCTGAAAGATGGAGGCACATCACTCGCCTGGGAGTCCAACCTCACCTCCGGATTAGGGAGAACACTGGCCTGGAGAACGATTCGTTCCTGGGCAGAGGAGTAAGATCAACTGGGCCGCCTCTTGCAAAAGTTAATATGATGGCCAGGGATCTTGCAATAGCTGCAGGTGACAGTCCTCTTCCAGGGAGTGTCCGTTGTACCCCTCCCCCCACCAGCGCAATCTCCAATAGTCGTAGAGTCCTCAATGGAGAAGGAACGGATAGATTGGGAGGGAGAGGACGGGGACCATGGCTGATCTCTGTGAAAAGAATCAATGTTGGTTAAGAGAAATTATCAGCCGCAGGCCCGGCATCCGCCAAGGTATGCAGTTCTCGCTCATCTAGGTGGGCTCGCACTTTGGAGGGAAGACAGGACTTGATCTTCTCCATGACAATAAGCTCTAATAGCGCATCGTAATCACAAGAGTGCAGCGAGCTTTCCACCCAACGCCGGCAAGGAAGTTGCTTTTGGTGGAAGAACTCTACATAGGTTTAGCCTTAGGTTTTTTGGCACTGGCGGAACTGCTGCCGATAGGCCTCAGGAGCCTTCCTGTAGGCATTTAAGACGGCTTTTTTAACCAGGCCATAAACAAGAGAGACAGAATCATCCAGGCTGGTAAAAACCTCCTGAGCCCTTCCCTCAAAAAAGCTTTGGGCTAATAATACCCACTTATCCACAGGCCAGTTGTGAAGGGCAGCTGTTTTTTTCAAAATGAATGAAGAACCCTTCAGGCTCTTCCTCACTAAACTTAGGGACTAATCGCATGGCTGTCTCTAACTTAAAACTAGGCTCTAGTTTACTACTATGCTGGCCAAGGCCTTGGGTGAGTCTGAAGGGTTCATTTTCGGCCCTCAATAAGTCCACTTGGAGTTTACGGTCCTCCAGCTCTAATTGCTTGAGAGCAAGCAGGTCCTGAGGATGACCCAAACAGCTAATTCCCCGACTGTAAACAGCTCATTCTCGATCATGCCGTCGGGTACGAGACGTCTCACCTCTTCTTTCCTCTGCCCGGACTTAGGGCCGTACTATTAAAACCTGGGCGGAAGTATGTCGAAGTTGAAGCGCACTTGGGACCGAGTGACGGATTCCTTACTTTTAAAACAGATCTGAACGTTCGCCCGGCGGGCGAGCGTTCGGGTCCGGCACCGCTAAACATGATGATATTCCCGCTTGATTAGCGGAAAGCAGCAGGAAAAGCACGGGGAATATGTTTGTTTACATCTGCAGAATGACAACAAGCACCAACGCTGTCTCCCTTAGGGCAAATCCTTTATCCACTGTGGATAAGGATATGTTCATTGATCTCGTCAGAGAACATATCTAGGTCATAAATGACAAAACGGTAAATCTGAATAACTATACTGCTCGGACGATATCAATATAAATATGAAATCGTACATACTATACATAGTGTATTCAACACATCTGTGAAGGCTTCAGGCGGTGTTAACAATTATTTACCTCGCAAAGCGTCTTTGAATTTATGTTAAGTTATGTTAGGTTAGTTATGTTATGTTAGTTATTTTATGTTATGTTAGATTTGGTTAGGTATGGTTTGGTTTGGTTATATAAGCTTTTTATATTTTATTACCCAAAAGTTAAGCATTTCACCCTAATTTTTTTTCCTGATTGTCGTATATGGCCTGTATTTGCTTATAATGACGAGCACAGCCTGAAACCTTCACAGATGTGTGGAGTACACTCTGTATAGTATGTAGAACTTCATAGTTATATCGATATCGTCTGAGCAGTAGTCAAGTGTCAGTAAAGTATGGTTTACTTACAAACACAAACAAGTTTACTTGCTTGTATATCGTAGGTCAGTTCTACTTTTGCTATCATCTCTATCATAATAAGGCAGTTACAAGCATTATAACAATAAATAGCATCAGAGACTGTTTTATACTACAATATTTTTTCTCTGAAGCTATTATTTCCTTACTGTTGGCATTAATACATGACCACATATCAAAAGAAAATGGCACAACTTGATAGAAATTAAGGACTACAATACATAGGATTCTTATATCAAAGTTTTTAAATAATTTCAGTAAGTTTTATTAGCAAAATACAAAAATGGGATACCATCAAATAGAGACACAGGGGAAAAAAATAACTGTCCAATTATGTCATGTTTCATTTCCTTCAGTAGTGTGAACATTTATGACAAAGAAATGAAGTGTCAATCACTTATTGAAGAAACTTAAATGAGTTCTTATCTCCAAAAAGAATCCAACTATCTGTACCTGACAATATACTCTTAGAATGTTTTGAAATACTTATTCCATGACTTAAAATTCCAAAATTCATGGGATGTTACAATTTACAATTATATGCTTTTTTTTTCCTAACTAAACCTGTGGGTTATTTATTAGCTAGCTACACGTACACGGGTAACGCTACGGCTGGCAGCACACACATGCGCTGCCGGGATGCGTGGGAAGTCAGTCCACCCCCTCTCTCAGCGGACACACACACACACGACAATAGCTAGGGATTTGGCCTTTATTTCCTACATTGTGTGCTTTCTGTGTGACTTAGCAATATATAAAGAAAACCTACAACCTTCTTTCATTCGCCTATGAGCCTGTGAATGACGAGAAGGCGAGACACATGGCGCAGTGAGTTTGTGCTAAGTTTACAAGACAGCCAAACAGAGAGAGAGAAGGCAAGCCATCACCACGAGCCAGGCCTGCACCGAGCCCGTGGATTCACGCGTTTACAGTGACTATCCAGTGCCTACAGTGACAGTGAAGTGTGGATGAGTGCAGTTTACGGTGGTTTTGCGTAGTTTTAAGGCTCTCAAGCGGTTAAAACAGGCTGACCATCGCATCATCTACGCATCAATTGAGGAGAGAGCGTCACACCCCTCTCTCCATCACTGCCGGCGGCACACTGAGCGGCTCACCAGACGCGGAGCTAGAGTCGGCCATCTTGGGCTGCTCTTCTTCCTCTTGTGGCCACCACAGCCCACAGCTGACTCACACATGTTAACACACATGTTAACACACATTCCAAGCACACACACGTCTATATAGGAGGCCGTGGAGTTGATCCCCTCCTTATATAGAGTGCTGTTGTTCAGTGTACATGCTAGGGCCGACTACGAGGTCCAAGTCAAGACTACTTGCAGCCATGGGGGAACCAACGGAGTTGTCACAGCTTCTCAAGCACTTCGAGGAAACTCGACGGGCCGAGGACGCACAAAGGCGACAGGAAAACCAGGAAAGACGTCATGAGGAGGAACAGCGACGCCAGGACGAGACAAGAAGGAGGGATGACGAGTTTAAGGCACTACTGACAGCACTCACTGGCCAGCGGACAGTTGCAACACACCACCCCCCCACTACCGATCCCGCTCGCAACTCACAGTCACCTAAAGCCGTGGCTAAACTTCCTCCACCGCTACAGCAAGATGTCACCTTCCAAAACTTCGGCGATTGGAAGAGTAAGTGGACAGACTATGCAACAATGATAGATCTCTCCACCCTTCCCCTGTCCAAACAACACGCTCAACTAAGGATGTGTTTATCCCCTGAGATGCTTCACACACTTCGCATCAGACTCAAGACCCCCGACAACACTACCTCTTCGGTCGAAAACGTTCTCAACACCCTGAAGGGATTCGTTAGGGAACAGACAAACGAGGCCCTGCGACGCAAGGATTTGTTCAGCTGCAGGCAAGAGGTCGGGGAGAAATTCAACGAGTTCTACGTCCGTGTTAGACTTCTCGTCGAGGCAGTGGATGTTTGTAAGGCAGGGGACAACGCCTGTTACGAGATGCAGCTCAAACAGGTCATCATGATGGGCGTCCGGGATGAACAACTCATTCAAGAACTCATCCCCAAAATCCCTACTTCCACCCTGGAGGAGGTAGTGCAACAGTGTTACGCTTTTGAGGCGGCTCGCACAACAGCTTCAGTCATCATTGCACCTGGAAAGCAAGTTTGTGCGACGTCGTAATACAAAGCTCACGAGAAGGCAAAGCAGAAGCCTCCACCACTCCCCACGCACAAGGAGACATGTAAATGCTGCGCAAAGAAGCACGAGAAAGACAAGTGTCCAGCCAGCGATGGCAAGTGTAACAACTGTGGTAACCGCGGTCACTTGGCCCGTACTCCACGCTGTCCAGCCACGAAGGCTACCTGTCGCGGATGTCAGCGTGTGGGCCACTATGACCAGTGCTGCAGGTCGTGTAAGGGCAACGGAGCTCGGCTCGTCCGTTCCACTTCACGCAACTCCCCAGCATCTTCCCCACCCGTCACCGTCACCGTCGTACACAGCAAGGGATCGAGTTCTCTCTCCATGCTGCCAGACACGGGAGCAGACGTGACCATCATCGGCCCAGGGCACCTCGCACGGCTCGGACTGTCTACCAGCGATCTCCAGCCACCACCCACCGACCCGAGATACACGGCAGACGGCTCACCCATGACGCCTGCCCTCGGATCGCTGCAGGTGGAGTTATCCCTCGAGGATGTCACGACAGAGGCGTGGATCGACGTACACAACGACGTTCCTGTCCCCTTGCTGTCGTTTCAAGCCTGCAAGGAGCTACGGCTGATCCCCGACTGCTTCCCGCAACCCATCGCGGAGGTCACTCATGCGAGCGTGCGTGTCGAGGCGCAGAGCGGCGAAGCCACCGCTGTCCCGGTCTCTGCACCCCCAGCCACCGCACCCTCGACTCACCCTCCGCTACCCAGCTCTTCCATCCCGACACCAGCCCTTCCCTTCAACGCCGCTACTACTTCGGCACAGGCCAGGGCGTTTTTTCTCAAGGAGTACAAGGACGTGCTCATGTCTCGGGCGGACCTCAACACTTCACCTCTGAAACCCATGACGGGCACACCGATGAGGATCTATCTACGTGAGGGTGCACAACCATTCGCGATCCACACGCCTCGCCAGATCCCGTTGGCTTTCCAGGAGGAGGTGAAGAAGGAGCTGCAGACCATGGTGACACAGGGCATCATTGCACCTGCCGACGATACTCCAGCCCCCTGGTGTCACCCACTCGTTGCAGTTGCCAAACCCAACGGCGGTGTGAGGATCACCACTGACCTGTCGAAGCTAAACGGTCAGGTGTCGCGACCTGCACACCCCTCGCCAACACCTTTCGCAGCCATCAGGAGCGTAGACCCGAAGGCAAGACACTTCACTACCATCGATGCGCTGTGCGGCTACTGGCAACTCGAGCTAGCAGAGGAAGACCAGCATCTCACTACCTTCATCACACCTTACGGCCGCTACAAGTATTTACGTGGCCCGATGGGATTCGCAGCGACGGGTGACGCTTTTTGTCGTCGCGGAGATGAGGCACTGCAAGGCATCTCCCGCTGCGTCAAGGTAGTCGACGACGTTCTTCTTCACGACGAAGACTTCCTCGAGCATCTACGACGAGTCAACATGGTCCTGGCCAGGTGCAGAGAGTACGGCATCACACTTAACGCTGACAAGTTTGTTCTCGCCGTCCCTGCAGTGAAGTTCTGCGGATTCATCCTATCTGCTGACGGGATAGCGGCAGACCCAGAGAAAGTCGCCGCCATAGCAGACTTCCCCACGCCAGCCAACATTACGGACCTGAGGTCGTATATGGGCCTAGTCAACCAGCTCACGGAGTTCTCACCCGACATCGCTGCCAGCGCCCAACCCCTCAGGCCCCTCATGAGCCCACGGCGTGCGTTCGTGTGGACTGCTGACCACGAGGCAGCCTTCTCCAAGGTGAAGGAAGCTCTCTCGCGTCCACCACTGCTCGCCATGTTCGACCCGCACCTGCCCACGATTCTGCAGACCGACGCATCTCATCTCTACGGAATCGGCTACGCACTTCTTCAAGACCACGGCAGCAACAACCTTCGCTTGGTCCAGTGTGGCTCCCGCTTCTTGTCAGACGCAGAGACGCGATACGCCACCATCGAGTTGGAGATGCTAGCTACAACCTGGGCGATGCACAAGTGCAAGTACTACCTCATAGGCATGCACCATTTCGAACATGTGACGGACCACCGCCCGCTCATCCCCATCCTGAACCACTACACCCTCGACGCTGTAGAGAACCCTCGTCTGCAGCACCTGAAGGAGAAGCTGTCGCCATACGTCTTCACCGCTAAGTGGTGTGCAGGCAAGATGCTTTGCATCCCCGACGCGCTGTCCCACCACCCAGTGAAGCGTCCAGAGACTGGCGACGACATGCTTCACGACATCTCCGTCCGGGACGCCGTTACTCTGAGGGCAGTGCGTACCCTTACCTTGCCCGAGGACCAGAACCTGACGGGAGACATACGGTTGGAGGAGCTCCAGCAAGCAGCACGCAACGACAAGACGTATGCAAGACTGTTGGAGTGTGTACGCCACGGCTTCCCATCCCACCGGTACGACTTACACAACTCGCTCCTGCCATTCTGGAAGATTCGCGATGAGCTCTACTGCGACGGTGACCTCTTACTCTACGGTCCGCGCGTCGTAGTACCAGCAGCGCTACGCAAGTCAGTTCTACAGCGCTTGCACGACAGCCACCGCGGAGCCGAGGCTACAAAGCGCCGTGCAGGGCAAACAGTCTTCTGGCCGGGCATAAACGCCGACATTACCAACGTCGTGCGCGCTTGCGAAGCCTGCCAGACACTTCTACCCAGTCAACAGCAGGAGTAGTACAAGAACGACGACCATCCCACACGACCTTTCGAGTCTGTGTCAGCGGACCACTTCTCCGTGGCAGGGAAAGCATTCCTTGTCATCGCGGACCGCCTGTCTGGGTGACCAGTCGTCTTCCCGTGCGGCAGGGACACTACCGCTGCCGCCACCATACGCCAGTTCAGCAGCTACTTCCGCGACTTAGGCGTCCCCGTGCGACTGAGAACCGACGGCGGACCCCAGTTCACAAGCAGCGCTTTCAAGCAGTTCCTGACTCGCTGGGGTGTTCGACATACAGTGACTTCCCCCCACTACCCGCAGTCTAACGGCCATGCTGAAGCGGCCGTGAAGTCCGTGAAACACCTAATCATGAAGGTCGCTCCCACGGGCAACATAGACTGCGAGGACTTTGACAGGGGCCTTCTGGAAGTCCGCAACACTCCCAACCGCAGTGGTCGCTCGCCTGCTCAAGTCCTGTACGGTCACCCTCTCCGCACCTGTGTTCCAGCCCACCACGCTTCCTTCCGAGCAGAGTGGCAGGCCGAAGCGGAGGAGTGCGATCGCCGTACAGCACAACAGACAGAGCAGGCAATACAGCGCTACAACCAGCACGCGCGTCAACCGCCCCCCCTACTCGTCAACCAGCGCGTCCGTGTTCAGGACCCTGTGTCTGGCCTCTGGGACAAGGTCGGCATTGTGATGGCGCGCGGACTATCGCGGCAGTTTCAAGTTCGCCTCCCGAGTGGACGCCTTCTTTGGAGAAACCGCCGCCACCTGCGCCCGGCAGCAGTCCCTGACGAGGACCCTGTGTTCCCGGAGCCTCCTGACGACAGGCCCCGGGACCCACCAGCTCTCCGGCGATCACCCCGTCTACGTGGCCAAGCCAATGAGACATCACGCTGAAGATTCCACTATCAGCTTGGGGAGGGGAGGTGTGGGTTATTTATTAGCTAGCTACACGTACACGGGTAACGCTACGGCTGGCAGCACACACATGCGCTGCCGGGATGCGTGGGAAGTCAGTCCACCCCCTCTCTCAGCGGACACACACACACACACGACAATAGCTAGGGATTTGGCCTTTATTTCCTACATTGTGTGCTTTCTGTGTGACTTAGCAATATATAAAGAAAACCTACAACCTTCTTTCATTCGCCTATGAGCCTGTGAATGACGAGAAGGCGAGACACAAAACCTACCATAACTTTAGAGGTGAATTCCATGAAAATGTATGAGAAAGGCAACTTGAAAAGATAGTTTCAAGTAACAATTCTTTATTGGGCAACATTTTAGTATCACAATAGGTATATCTGAAGAACAACGACTCCACCTCCTATCTTCTAATTTTTATATTCCTATTGCCAACAGGCTTGGAGACCCCTTGGGAAAGCGTGGTTTCAGGTTTGGTAAAGTAAATCTCACCTAACCTAACCTAACAAATTAATACATTATAATTATAGCAAGAGTTATAACTCATTAAATTTCATTTGATTAAACCCCATAAATATAACTTTTTAGTGTGGCGGGAGCACACTGATAATAATAAACTTTTTTTTCCTGACAAAACCTACCATAACTTTTGGGGTGAATTACATGAAAATCTATGAGAAAGGCATCTTGAGAAGATAGTTTTAAGTATCATTTCTTAACTGGGCAAAACTATAGTACCTATTCCACAAGGTAAATCTGAAGAACAAAGCCTCCACCTATCTTCTAATTCTCATTCCTATAGCCAACAAGCAACCTTCACAGATGTTCAGTACAGTAAAAGTACAGTAAAGTATCTTGTGTACTACAACGAAAATTATTCTGATCGGTGTGGAGGCGGAATCATAAGTTTCAGCAGAAATCATACACACAATAACAGTATTATCCCGGTTGATAGAAGTTAGTAAAACATTAAAAGTTATAACTCATTAAATCTCGTCTGATTAACCCACATAATATAACTTTTTTAGTGTGGCGGGAGCACACAGATATTACAGGCACGTATCACTATAATGACTATAAGGGTGGCAGGCCTCTATAGCTAATTTAAGCACGCCATCCCCAAAACATCCAATGAAACCTAATATTATGCAAAATAGTCCCTAAACCAAAAATAATTGGGTGGAAAGTCAATATACACTCACCTTGGTAAGTCTTGTTCTTCCTCTTCTTGTACTTGTCGCTGTAAAACTTCGACGGTCTTTAAAAACAATATAAACACGACTTATTTTTCAATGGCAAACTTGTAATGCTCATTGATAATATTACAATGTGTTTTCTATATCATAAGATGATTAAAAGTATTATACAAATCATAAACTAAACGAAAATTTTTTTTAGTTCAGTGTTAGGGTGGTCTCACCCGCACTCACCGATTCCAATATTATTCCAACCAGCCCTTCACCATGCGAAGGGCTGGTGGAGTTTAAAAGTAAGAAATTATGCTTTGGCCCGCTCGCCAGGCTTGCCTACCCTGGCGAAAGATTTTAATAATACGGCCCTTAGGGTTTAGGGCCGTACTATAAAAATCTTTCGCCAGGGTAAGCCTGGCGAGCGAGGCGAAGCATAATTTCTTACTTTTAAACTCCATTAACCCTTCGGCCCGGCGTAGGGCTGGTTGGAATAGTATTGGAATCCATGAGTGTGGCTGAGACCACCCTAACACTGGACGAAAATATTTTTTTTCGTTTAGTTTATAATTTGCATAATACTTTTAATCATCTTATGATGTAGAAAACACATTGTAATATTATCAATGAGCATTACAATTTTGTTATTGAAAAATATGTTTTTAAATAATGTTTTTAAAATAATGTTTTTGAAATGTTTTTAAAGACCGTCGAAGTTTTACAGCGACAGGCACAAGAAGAGGAACAATAAGACTTACCAAGGTGAGTGTATATTGACTTTCCACCCAATTATTTTTGGTTAGGGACTATTTTGCATAATATTAAGTTTTCATTGAATGTTTTCGGGATGGCGTGCTTAAATTAGCTATAGAGGCCTACCACCCTTATAATCATTATAGTGATACGTGCCTGTAATATCTGTGTGCTCCCGCCACACTAAAAAAGTTATATTTTGTGGGTTAATCAGATGAAATTCAATGGGTTATAACTCTTATTATGATTATAATGTTGTTAGGTTAGGTTAAGTGAGGTTTACTTCACCCAATCTAAAACCACGCTTTCCCAAGTGAAAAGTATTCAAAAACATTTTAAGATACTTTTCTTTTATAACATTTTGTCAGCACATAATTTTTCACCACCAAAATTAAATGTCCGAATATATAGATTTACCTTTATATCAATGTTAGATTGTAATATGTTTTGTATATTTTCCAGATTATGGATGCACTGCTAGACTTTGAATTGGTTGATGCATCTGAAGCAGAAAGGATCAGACTGCCGAGAATAATTGTTAAAGACCGCCTAGATTTGTTCCTGAATCTGACTGATTAGGAATTTACATCTAGGTTCAGTCTATCAAAGCATAGTACAAGAGCCTTGCTTGCTGACTTGCATTTACCAGAGACAAATGATTCAAGTGGTTAGTATAAAGTATAAACCATAACTGTTATACATACTTTATCATGAATGCACTTTGGAAAATGTGCGAAACTTACTTGAATATAATATCAAATGGTTTACGAAGGGTGCTCTGAAACGAATAATGTTCGTATATGTGGGGACTCGTGTAATAATATCATGATATGTAAGATATCTATCTCTTCTTTAATAATGACAATTTTTCTCCTTCTCCATATGATGTCCTGTACCTTCAACTCCTTATCACCTTAAGATGGATGGCCACGGGTGAATTGCAGCTTTCGATTGGTGATAACTTTGATGTATCACAACAATTCGTAAGCTCATGCTCTTCACGTACTGTACGTGCCATTGCTGCTTTGCTTTAGCAATATGTTAAGTTTCCTGATAGGCATCAGCTACTGTCAATTAAGCTGAAATTTGCTGCTATAGCTGGATTTCACGGTGTACACATATTCCCATTGTGAGTCCAGGTGGCCCCCAAGCAGAGCAATACCGTTGCAAAAAGGGCTTCTTTTCATTAAATGTACAAGCAGTGTGTGGACCTGACTTGCAGTTCTTTAATATTGTTTGTCGCTGGCCTGGCATAGTGCATGACAACTGGATAACAGTTCTTTGCATGCTCAACTGCAAGCCGGATATTACGATGGACATCTCTTATGGGGATTCAGTATATCCACTTCATCCATTCATTATGACTCCAGTCTTGAACCCTTCACGGGAAAGTGAAACCAGATATAATTTAATTCATTCAAAAACCCGCAATCCTATAGAAAGGGCGTTTGGAGTGTTGAAGAGAAGGTTCCGTTGTCTGTCCATTCCTATGCGGACAAGTCTAGACACAACCATGGCCACAGTTTGTTGTGCATCTGGGTTGCACAATATTGCTCTTCAGTTTAGGAATGATCTAGATGATAGTGATGATGATGATAGTTCAGATAATCAGAATGAACCAGAGGTACTTAATGATAATGCACAAACTAGGGTTGTAGGACAAAGAAAGAGAGCAAATATAATATAATCAATAGTTTGTCCTAAACTTAGGAATATTCTCTATAATCTACTCTCTCCACCACCGTTGTGTCTGGCTGTCCGTTGAATATTAAATCTAGTCCTTCCAAACCAATCCAACCCATCTTGAAACCTGATAATTACAGTTAGTTAGTGCAATCTAAGTATATTGTCAGGTACAGATAGTTTGATTAATTTTGGAGGTAAGAACTCATTTAATTTTCTTCAATAAGTGATTGACTATTCATTTCTTTGTCATAAATTTTCCCTGTACTGAAGGAAATGAAATCTGACAATTTAGCATTTTTTTTATATTCTTTGTTAATAAAACCTACTGAAAAGATATAAAACTTTTAATATCGCAATCCTATGTATTAACTTATATTTATGAAAATGATTATAACAAATATAGAAACTTACAAAAAAATTTCCACAAGCCTATTGAAGTAAACACTAGTTACTATATGATTAAATCTTGAATTTGAATTGTTTGTTTATAAGTCAAGTTGTGACATTCTCTTCTCATGGTATGCTAATACTAATTTTGTTTCAAGCTCGTCATATTCTATGGAACGCTGATTTTGAAGTTCGTCCATTTCCTAGTCTTTTGAAACGCTGTTTTTCTGCCTCCATCACCTCCAGGCGTTTCTGATGTGTTTTTAGGTCAAACTTCCGCAGCAGAGAATTTCTTTCTTGTGTGATATATATAGCTTCTTGTTTCTCGTTTGACACGAGTTTCTTTTTCCTACTAATAGGTCCCGTCTGCCGCGATGTGGATGGGGTGGCATCCCCTGTCTCTGTATCATGGCATACTAGCAGAGGCTGGGATGCTGCAGCAGTCTTGGTCCTGACCTCGGACAGGGATATGGTCACACATCCATCATCTGAAACAAGAAATCGAGTTATAGTAACGAGATTCAATGGATTCAGTAACAGGTCATTTCATTAATACCTTTTCCTATACCTGAAAGAAAGGACATGACCGAGACAATATCACAGCATCTATTCAAACATTTTCCATTAACCTTAAACCTATATTGGTTTGCCTCCCACAAGAGGATTGACACATCTGAGTCGTTCGAGTGGTGTTCACCCGTAACAGCATTAAGATACTGAACATCACAGCAAAAGTCAATCTGACTTTTAGGATATACAAGCAAGTACAGGTTTTTTGGGAGTAAATATGGCACCACCGGACAAATGCTGAGCTAAGAAATATACTTTTCCTTTCATAACATGACAGTGTAACTTACCAGCAGTTTCAACAACTTGGTCATGAAATGCCAGATCGTTGTCCCATTCATTTCCCAATGGCTCGAGCTCATTTTCAAGCAGAGGGAGGACAGCTGCTGAGAGGTGCTCAATTGGAGCTGGTGGTGGACCTCCTCCAGTTCTTCCTCACTCGGCTTTTACCCGAAAGTATTCTTTCTAGGATCTGAAAAAAAAAATTTGCATGAAATAGGAATTACAATTCACTATTATTATGATGACTTTTTACGTAATATTTGGGTAAAGATTAGTTTCATTACCCATTCGATATCTCCTTACCTTTATAATGCACTGGAAATTCAAACTCAGAAACTTTTTGAGGTCACCTTAAACAGTTATGCTGCTGAATTACAGAAAAATTTTTTTTTTATTCTCCCTCAATAAATGGATGGCTGCATGGCATAACTAACAAACATCAGATTACTATAAAAAAATATTAGTCTTGTTACCATAACCTTCTCAGAGCTGCAGTTAAATGAACCTAACCGAAACTAACCCAACCAAACCTAACTAAACCTAACTTTGGTTTAATTATGTTTACTTCTGTTTGGTTATGTTTAGTTAAGTTTGATTGGTTTAGTTTTTGTTAGACATATTTAACTGCATCTCTGGGAAAGTTATGCTAACAAATCAAAGTTTTTCTTTCCGATTTTGATAGTTTTTCAATTAACTGACTATTTGTGCGGCAATTTTTAGTTGATCTAAACAAGTTTTTGAGTTTTGCAGTGCATTATAAAGGTAAGGAGACATACGAGTGGGTCATGAAACGAATCTTTATCAATATTTGTTTTCAGCATCCCGTTATCTTAAGGATGGAAAAAAATTATGAAACATTTTTTATTTTTAATCTGATCGTTTTTTTGGTATAATTTTAAATCGTCTGTTGACGTCTGCGTCTCGCGTCTACATCTCTTCCAACTCCTCAGCATTCTCAATAAAATGCTCCAGGTCAAACATGCTGGCTATGGACAGGCCCCCACTTGTTACAACTAAGAGCTAAAACGCTTGTCTGGCCTACTGTCTAGCGGAAGCTTCTCACGCCTCTAAGTTGTAACACATAATTACCAAGTTCTCTTTAAAGAGAAAAACCCGGTAAATCTTACTAATAGCGGCTCCTCACGGATCACCAAAATATTGACATAGGTGATGAGGTATGTAAAGTACAACACGTTTGTGGTGGTTTTATTTGGGGGATGGCCTTAGTTTGGCCACAGAGGCTCTTTAAAAATCTGGAAGCTGCCTCAACTTCTAAGTCCACACAGATGTTAAGTTATGGTTAGGTTAAGGTTGTTAGGTTAGGTTAGGTTTATGTTATGGTTAGGTTAGGTTCGGTTATATAATATTTTTACATTTTATTACCCAAAAGTTAGGGTTCTCAACCCTAGATTTTTTTTCTGGATTTGGGTAATAAAATGTAAAAATCTTATATAACCGAACCTAACTGAACCGAACCTAACCTAATTTAACCTAACCATAACATAAACGTAACCTAACTTAACAACCTTAACCTAACCATAACTTAACATCTGTGTGGATTTAGAAGTTGAGGCAGCTTCCAGATTTTTAAACAGCCTCTGTGGCCAAACTAAGGCCGTCTCCCAAATAAAACCACCACAAACGTGTTATACATTACATACCTTATCACCTATGTCAATATTTTGGTGATCCGTGAGGAGGTGCTATTGGTAAGATTATCCAAAAACCCAACAACCCTAACAAGGACACCACTAACCAGACGGACAACCAAACTACAACCCAGACAGACAACCCAACAACAAACCACACAAACAACCCAACAACAAACTACACAAACAACCCAACAACAAACCACACAAACAACCCAACAACAAACTACACAAACAACCCAACAACAAACCACACAAACAACCCAACAACAAACCACACAATTACCCAACGACGCCGAAAAACAAAGTGCAGCTGTCACACTGAGACCGTAGCACTGGCTCTGCTGCACAGCAACCAGCCAATAATGGGAGTGTTGTTGCCAGGCGAGTCCCTCAATTTGAAAAGCAGTCGGTGTTAGGGCGAATTGCGGAGCCGGAAATGATGCTGCTACGGCTGCCAGCTCTAGACTGACTGTAAGAGAGTTGGGAGATACCAGTCCCAAGCCTCATCCACGCGGGCAGCCCAGCGCTGCCAGCCGCAAGACACTTCGTGACAATATATATATATATATATATATATATATATATATATATATATATATATATATATATATATGGGTTTATATGGTTCAGTTAAATCTAAATTATATATATATATATATATATATATATATATATATATATATATATATATATATAGATGTGTTGAATGATCTCAGACAATAAACTATTGATACATTACTATTGCTCAAACCAAACATTTCCTAGGGCTAATTTCACAGTCGCTTCATATTGTTCAGATCGTTACCAATGAGCAGCGATCTCCACCACCATCAGCAAATCCAATTTCACAGTCGTCTTTCGCGGTGTTGTTTGTTTGAAACCATACCAGAGTTTGGAACCTTTGGTAACGCAGGCTTGGGAGCTGGGGGACCTCCCCAACGGAGCTTAACAAAGCAATTTTTTTTAGCAAATAACAAATTCTTATCCCCATATAGTTA
>JAPQNM010001971.1:27500-42500 GCA_029783475.1 Metacarcinus magister | reverse complement strand
GTTGAGGGAGTGCGTGTTACTCTGTGTGTTCGGGGAGTGAGTATGGGTGTATGTGTTGGGGGAGTATGTGTGGATGTGTGTGTTGGGGGAGTGAGTGTGGGTTTGTGTGTATCGGAGGAGTGTAAGCGGGTGTGTTGGAGAGTGAGTGTAAGTGCGTGTGTTGGGGAGTGAGTGTAAGTGCGTGTGTTGGGAGAGTGAGTGTGTATGCGTGTTTTGGGGGAGTGAGTGTGTGTGTGTGTGTGTGTGTGTGTGTGTGTGTGTGTGTGTGTGAATATGGATGAATGTGGGTGGGTGTAATAAGTGTGATGAATGAGTATGGATGCGTGTGCTGGGGGAGTGAGTGTGTTTGGGAGAGTGCATTCGAGTTTGTAAGGGAAGTGAGCATAGGTGTGTGTATTGAGGGAGTGAGAATGGATGTGTGTGTGTCGGGGGAGTGTAAGCAGGTGTGCTGAAGGATTGAGTGTAGGTGTGTGTTGAGGGAGTGAGAGTGGATGTGTGTGTGTGTGTGTGTCGGGGAATTGTAAGCGTGTGTGTGTGTGTGTGTGTGTGTGTGTGTGTGGTGTGTGTGTGTGTGTAAGGCTGCGTGGCTACGGGAACTCGGGGCTGTGGGGCAGCGGGGCCTCGCTGCTGCGGGGCCGCGGGGCACCGGGGCTGTGGAGCTGCAGTTCAGCGAGGCTGCAGGGTTGTGGGGCTGCGGGGCTGTGGGGCTGTGGGGCTGCGCTGCTGTAACGCTGCAGGGCTGTAGGGTTGTGGAGATGTGAGGCTGCAGGGCTGCGGGGCTGCGGAACTGCGGAGCTGCGGAACTGCGGGTCTGCAGGGCAGCGGGGATGCGGGGCCTTGCGGCTGCGGGGCCACGGGGCAGCGGGGCTGCAAGGCTGCAGGGCTGCAGGGCTGCGGGGATGCAGAGCTGCGGGGATGCAGGGCTGCCGGAATGCGGGCTGTGGGGCTGCGGGGCTGCGGAGCTTCGCGGTTGTGGGGCCGTGGGGCAGCGGGGCTGCGGGGCTGTGGTGTTACGGGGCTGTGGTGCTTCAGGGCCTCGGGGCTGCGGGGCTGCGGGTTTGCGAGGTTGCGGGGCTGCGGGTTTGCGGGGTTGCGGGGCTGCGGGGCTACAGGGTTGCGGGTCTTCAGGGTTGCGGATCTGCGGGGTAGTGGGGGACCAGGGCTGCGGGGTTGCAGGGCCTAGGGGCAGCGAGGCTGCGGGGCTGTGGGACTGTGGGGCTCTAGGGCTGTGGGGCTCTAGGGCTTTGGGGCTGCAGGGCTGCGGGGCTTTGGGGCTGCTGGGTTATGGGGCATTGGAGCTGCAGTTCAGCAGAACTGCGGGGTTGCAGGGCCTCGTAGCAGAGGGGCTGCAGGGTTGCGGGGTTGCGGGGCTTTAGGGTTGCGGATCTGCGGGGTAGTGGGGTTGCGGGTCTGCGGGGCCTTGCGGGTGCGGGGCCGTGGGGGACCAGGGTTGCGGGGCCGTGGGGAACCAGGGCTGCGGGGTTGCAGGGCCTAGGGGCAGCGAGGCTGCGGGGCTGTGGGACTGTGGGGCTCTAGGGCTTTGGGGCTGCAGGGCTGCGGGGCTGCTGGGTTGTGGGGCATTGGAGCTGCAGTTCAGCAGAACTGCGGGGTTGCAGGGCCTCGTAGCAGAGGGGCTGCAGGGCTGCGGGGCTGCGGGGCATCGGGGCTGCATGGCTGCGATTTTGCGGCGCTTTGGGGCTATGGGGATGTGGAGCTGCAGGGCTGCAGGGCTGCATGGGCCTCGGGGCCTCGGGGCAGCGTGGCTGCGGGGCTGCAGGGTTGCGGGGCTTCGCGGCTGTGGGGCCCCGGGGAAGCGGGGTAGCGGGGCTGCGGGCTGCAGGGCTGCGAGGCTGCGAGGCCTCGGAGTGTGTGTGTGTGTGTGTGTAGGGCTGCGTGGCTGCGGGGACTCGGGGCAGCGGTGCCTCGCGGCTGCGGGGCCTCGAGGCAGCGGTGCTGCAGGGCTACGGGACTGTAAGTCCTCACGGGTATATATATATATATATATATATATATATATATATATATATATATATATATATATATCTATATCATTAACCGTTGGCGCCAGTAGGCTTATGGAGGCACAGATGGACTTGCCTCGCCTGTTATTTGACGTAGGTTATCAGATTTTTATAGTGACGCCTCAAATGTTTACGTTCTCTCTTGAATATGTTGAGAACGTGCGAGGCTAATTGCTGCTACAGCCTCAGATGCATATAACGTTGTAAGTCCCGTCTGAGGACAGTATAGCAGCAATGTGGGTAGACTTTGGCCACTCGGCGGTGATATCAAAGAATGAAAAGTGGTCAGCGAATATCGGAGATTCGAACCTGGGACCCTAGGCTCGCTCACCCGAGCGCTAGGCCACTGTACCACCGCCTCCCCTAAATATATATATATATATATATATATATATATATATATATATATATATATATATATATATAAATATATATATATATATATATATATATATATATATATATATATATATATACCGGTGTGGGTTCACTCGAGGTACCCCCTGCACTCAAAGTCCCCCTCCCTCTGCGCGTGCGCGGGAGGCGGTTTTCCTGCCAGCCGCACGACTCATTCTTCTGAGCGGGACTAAAAATTTGTAGATGATATATTCGGCTCATGGTTTCCTGGGATGGTTTGACTACTCAAATACATTATTTTCGTGTCCAGTATTATTATTCTTACATGTTCTGTAATCCTTGTCGTCTCAATAAAGTCTCCTTTTGGTTTTTAATGGGCCACACTCGATATGGGACGAATTTGCTTATAAACATTGTCCAGTTGACTGTTTCGTGCGGTAAGTATTTTAACAACTTAAAAGTAGATACGAAAAATTAGCAAAAATAATCAATATCATGGAAATGAGAGTGCTTGTGAGAGTTATGAGGTGTGGGTGTCATGGGTGGAATTGTTGGGCCTACGAGACAGAGGAGAGCTACGTCATAGCTAAGGAATGTGAGGTCCTGGAAAGTTTCCTGGGTGTACGTGACACAGCTGGGGACGCTTCGTTGAGTGGAATATTCCTTTTTGACGTCACCGTAGGTCCTGTGCCGCTACCAATGAGAATGTAGCATTCTAGACAAGGAGCGAGGGTAGAACCCAAATTACATTATATCCATGGGGGGTATTATCAGGCTGGGAGACATTTTCTGCATGCAAGCAGGTCTACTTAATTGTAGAGATAGTTGCATGATGTGTAACATTTACGTGCATGTTAAATTGGGGTTGTGTTATACAAATTAACACAACCAGAGTGATGCCGTGTGGCAGCGTGTGGCATGTCAATGACCCGGGCAGGGTAGCAGTGACCCGTGCTGACCCCGGCGGATGAGCAGGTCAGTCTGGCTGGCGCAGAGGTGGAGTTAGGTCAAAGGTTGGGGTTGGAGTCTTTTTCCACGTATATATTTCTCGCTTTGCCCTGTATATCATCGTCAGGTGGACTGGGATTTGCAGAGGTGGAGCGAGGATTTACGTGGAGTTTCTTGTACAGAAACTGGCGGTGGAGAAAGAGAAGTGTGGTGGAGAGGCTTAGTGGAGCTTGAGTGGAGAGGCTGAGTCTAAGGTGGGAGTCTGGTTTGTCCTGCCCCCTGGAGTCTGTGGTGGAGTTTCTTTGCAGAAACAGCGTGTGGAAGGACAGAAGGAGACGTGTATCTGGATACCACGTGTGTCCCCTCAACCCACGCCGCTACATCCACGGACGCCGCACAAGCCCGCTGGACCACGTGCACGCCTGCACACTACTTCCTCGAGAGTAGGAAGGTCGTGAGTACAGTAAGGAATCTTAAGGTTTACAATTAAGTTCTTTATAGCCAGGTTAGCGAGTGAATGGTGTGAGAGTCTTTAATAATCTTTCCGTTTCAGGGGAAGCTTATTTAAATAAACTAAAGAAGCTTGTCATACTTGTTTAATTTGCCAAACACTCTGGGTACATTAGATTTAAAACTTAGGCGATACAGAGCCTCCCGAAGGTGAGTGAAATGAGGTCGGTGTCGGAAGGCTTGTAATTATCCTACAGATTTATCGTGACGAGTTCTACACACAATAAATAAAATATTGTTACTACAACCAGGAGGTAGAACCTGAACCCGTGACAATTGGAGCCCGAACAGGGACTCGTTCGTACCCAGAGCTGTGTTAAAGTAACTTGCAAGCATGTCGGTCGCGGAGTTGAAAGATGAGGCGGAGATGATAGGACTGAACGCTAAGGAAACTAAGGATTATATCCTTAGGAGGCAGGCTGAAGCCGAGAAAGAGAAAGGGAAAGAGAGAGAGATAGCCGAGAAAGAGAAAGAGAGAGAGAGAGAGAGGGAGAGAGAAGCCGAGAAAGAGAAAGAAAGGGAAAGAGAGAGGGAGAGAGAGAAACATGAGCTGGCTATGCTACAGTTAGTGAGGGAGAAAGAGAGAGAGGAACATGAGGCCCTCGTAGCCCAGAGCCAACAAAATGGAGGAAATGGACGTCAAGGTCCTGCAGTGAACTTACCCAAGTTAAAACTGCCTTCCTTCAAAGAGGGAGATAGAATCGAGATATTTATTGCTCGATTCGAAGAGACAGCTGACGTCATGAATTACGACGCTGCAGCAAAGCGTTTACAATTCATGAGTCTGTTCGAAGGCAAGGCCCTAGAGGTGATACACCGCCTGGACTCACAGGCGCGTGAGTATGAGGACATGAAGGACGCCTTGCTGGCGGCTTTCGGGATGTCCGTTGACGAGCTAAAAAAGCAATTTTTTTCTGTCACTCTAAATGAGGACGAGACTGCCGTTCAGTTCGCTGCTCGTATGAAAGGATATTTCAATCAATGGCTGTCTAAGGATGGTGCCGAGGTCACTGTAGAGGGAATTAAGGACTTGTTTTTCCGGGCACAGTTCATTAAATCTTGTCCCGAAGATTTAGTCACCCGAATGAAAATGGACAAGGTAAAAACCTTGGACATTATGAAGGAGACGGCTAACTCCTATTTTGAGGCGTGTGGAAATAGGAGAAAGCCCACAAAAAAAATCCAAACCGAGTCGCCGGGAACGGGAAAAACTGTTTCGACTCAAGGCCAGGGCGCCGCGGCAGTCAGTGGGCCTATCCCGCCGAAAAAGAAAAAAAGTAATTATGCCTATCAGCAGCGCTATAGGCCAGAGAATTACGGGCCGAGAGCGCCCCCAGGCGACTATTCCAATAGATGTAATAAGGGCTCGGCAGCGAGAGATGAGCCTTCGCATCAGCATGGTAGTTGTGAATGGAGACAGGCCGATAATGCTCAACCAATGCACCACGCCGGTCAGGGTTATAGCAGGCCACCTCCGCAATGACTAGCGGGTGCCACTGAGAATCAGTATGATTCTCGGTTGAACCTGAGTCAGGGCATGGTAGGGGATAGGAAGGTGACTGTGATGAGGGACAACGGGTCCACTATATGTACTCTCAGGCATAGTTTGGCCCGGAGACATGAGCTCACAGGGCATAGGAGAAGGTTGTGGCTGCTAGATGGGACTGCCATATTTGCACCTGAGATACGTGTGAAGGTGAAAACACCGTTTTACTCAGGCTGGATCACGGGTGTGACGCTTGAGACGCCGCTTTACGATTTAGTAATCGGTAACATACCCGGCGTGACTAATGGGCGAAGCAAAGATGCAGTGACCCAGACGCCCGATGCAGTGTTAAACCCTAGTCATTTCAGGGGAAGCGAAGACTTGCTTAACGGTGTAGAGCCCGGTATCGGTGCCGCAGCGGTGACGCGCGCTGCAGCCAAGAGAAGGGATACAGTTAGGCCCCTGGTGGTCAAGTCTCCTGAAAATTTGACTAACAGCGCTGAAGTTAGGAGGGAAATGGAGAGTGATGAGTCACTTCGAGGCGTTCGTAAGAAATGGATGGAGGGCAGGGTCATGCGGAGTAACGAGAAGCTCATCAGCTTTTGTCAAGCAGCGTGGCTTGATATACCGACGGGTAGTGAGCACCTCGGGGAGAGGAGAAATTGCAATTGGCGGTGCCTGCGAAGTATCGCAAAGCTGTCATGCAATTAGGGCACTGTACGACCCTCGCTGGCCACATGGGTCGAGAAAAGACACTGACGCGTGTCCAGGCGCACTTTTACTGGCCAGGAATCGGTCTGGAGGTTACCAGATTTGTGAGGTCATGTGACGTTTGCCAGAAAACTGTGGACAGGGGAAGGATAAAGCCAGCCCCTCTCCAGCCTCTGCCCATTATTGACTCTCCATTTGAGAGAGTAGCCGTAGACCTGGTAGGACCCATCGAGCCACGAGCTAGTGATGGCTCCAGATATATTCTGACCATGGTGGATTTTTCCACGAGATGGCCAGAGGCGGTACCTCTGAAGAATATAGAAACTAGTACCGTTGCTGAGGCAATGATGGGCATATTCTGCCGTGTAGGTATACCGAAACAGGTCCTCAGTGATCGCGGTACCCAGTTTACCTCGGCAATGATGGCAGAAGTACTCCGCCTTGTGGCTTGCCAAGGGCTACGCACCACGCCTTATCATCCCATGGGTAATGGCTTGTGTGAGCGTTTTAACGGCACGCTTAAGAAAATGTTAAAACGAATGGCGGCTGAGCAGCCCAAGGAGTGGCCACGGTTTATTGCACCGCTCTTATTCGCCTACCGAGAGGCGCCGCAGAGCTCCACACAGTTCTCACCTTTTGAGTTAGTGTATGGGCGCACTGTCAGAGGCCCATTGCAGTTACTGCGAGAGTTGTGGGATGATGACGTACCGGACCCGGTAGTGAGGACGACTTACGAGTACGTCATAGATTTGGGAGACAGGCTCAAGCAGACGTGCGAGTTGGCCAAGTTAGAGCTGCTACGAGCTCGCAATGTGCAGAAAGGTTATTATGACAGGAAATGTAGGCTTCGGAAACTCCGTGCAGGAGAAAAGTGCCTTGTGTTGTTGCCGACGGTGAGCAACAAATTACTGGCCCAATGGAAGGGACCGTACACGGTCAAGGAGCGCATTAATGACCTCAATTACGTACTCGAAATTGATGGGAAAGCCCAAGCGCTTTCACATCAACATGCTGAAACGTTATTTTGAGGCAGAAACAGCCGCGGGTTGCAAGCGTGCTGACACACCAAGTGAAGAAACGAGGTGTCTGGGGGCTGTGAGAAGCGAGGAGATGGCAAGGTGCCTAAAATTTGTGCAAGCTCGTTTTGCCAAGCTGCAGAGAGCAGAGGTAGGAGCGGCAGTAGTGATTGAGGGATGAGGAGGATTCTGGCCCAGTAACTGTTTCTGCTAGACAGACTGAATCCTTTCAGGATGTGGCAATAGGTGAACAACTCTCTCTGGAAGAGAGAGGGCAATTAGCAGCATTGCTAGCTCACTACGCTGAAATTTTTTCAGATATGCCAGGAATCGCTAGAGTGCCGCCGCACCACGTGCAGTTAACTAGTCAGGAGCCCGTGAGGGTGAGGCCTTACCCAATACCTCTCAGGCTGATTGAAGCGGTAAAAGGCGAAATTAATGAGATGGAAGCGGCCGGTATCATTGAAAAGTCAAACTCACCTTATTGTAGTCCCATTGTTGTGGTAAAGAAGAAGGAAGGAGGGATTAGGATTTGTGGAGACTATAGGAAGGTGAATGCGGTGACGCGCCTAGATGCCGAGCCAATGAGTGACCCACAGGCCATTTTTGCGACTTTGGCCAACTCTAGGATTTTTTCTAAAATCGATTTGACCAAAGGCTTCTTCCAAGTACCGCTGAGTGAAGAAAGTCGTAGAGTAACAGCCTTCAGCACCCCGGGAGGCTTGTATCAATACAAGGCTTTACCTTTTGGCATGACTAATTCGCCTGCTGCCTTTAATAAGGTTATGCGCGAGGTCATGAGAGGTATCGAAGGAGTAGAGATGTTTGTGGATGATGTATTGATCCACTCTCACTCATTCAGGCAGCACATAGAAACCCTGAGTATAGTAATGGAACGGCTCCACTACTACAACTGACAATCAAACCAAGTAAATGCATGATTGGCCACGAGAGAGTGCCATTTTTAGGGCATGTCATTGGCGGCGGACAATATGGTTGCCAATTAGATAAAATTGTCAAGGTCAGGGACGCTCCTCGTCCACAGAATAAAACTCAGGTGAAGTCTTTCCTAGGTTTGACAGGATATTACAGAGATTATATCCCTAATTTTTCTGTCATTGCTGCACCGCTGCATGAATTGTTGAGGAAGCATGCACCTAATAATGTGCAATGGACTGGTGTCCAAGAGGAAGCTTTTGCCACACTTAAGAGTTTACTGTGTAAGGAGACCCATCTTGCAGCTTCCTGATTTCAATAAACAGTTCACTTTGCGAACTGACGCATCAAAGGAGGGCATTGGTGCCGTTTTGATGCAAGAAAGTAATGGTCAGTTGTTTCCTGTGAGTTACTACAGCAGAAAATTGCGTGCGGCTGAGAGAAACTACTCGACGGTAGAAAAGGAGCTCCTAGCGGTGGTAGAAGGTGTTAAGAAGTATTACTTCTATCTTTACGGAGATCAGTTCTTGATCGAAACCGATCATATGCCATTGGCTAGTCTAAAGACCTCAAAGAATGCAAATGCGCGACTTATGAGATGGGCACTGTACCTGCAACAGTTTCAGTTTACAGTGAAATATATAAAAGGCCAGACAAACGTGGGTGCAGATTTTTTGTCGCGTTTACTGGCGGAGTAAACGGAAGGTCCTGTCAATGTTACGTGCATGGTAACTAAGGCGCATGGTGTGCTGCATGGTGTGTTGCATGGTGTGGTCGAATAGGATAAATAGGCAGGTAGCCAGGATTATTTATTTCCACTGTGTTACATCTGCAATTTACACCACATATTTACCATGTACACCGTGTTAACATACAGGCACTACATAACACTTGAAATTAAATGTGGTATAACAGCCTGAGCAAGCCTAGCCAGACCAAGGCGCCGCGTTCAAGAGTTTTCCCTTAGTATGAAACTTAACGTAAATATGGGGTTTTTCCTTGTGGGCGCCTCGTCTTGTCATCTGAGCTAAGGGTAGAGTGACATACACCACAGGTATGATCGAGTGAGTGTCTGGATTCTAATAGGATGCATGACCAGAGCCAGGTAGCTTATAAGTGCATGGCTAAGAAAATGTCTGCAGCAGTTTTTTTATGGCAAATTTTTCCCTTGGTAAAATTTTCCAAAGGAGGGGCGAATGTCATGGGTGGAATTTTTGGGCCTACGTAGACAGAGGAGAGCTACGTCATGCTAAGGAATGTGGGGCCCTGGAAAGTTTCCTGGGTGTACGTGACACAGCTGGGGACGCTTCGTTGAGCGAATATTCCTTTTGTGACGTCACACGAGACTGTGCCTGAACCAATGAAATGGAGCATTCAGACAAGGAGTGAGGTAGAACCCAAAATGCTTTATATCCATGGGGGGGTATTATCAGGCTGGGAGACATTTTCTGCATGCAAGCAGGTCTACTTAATTGTAGGGATAGTTGCATGATGTGTAACATTTACGCGCATGTTAAATTGGGGTTGTGTATACAAATTAACACACCAGAGTGACGCCGTCTGGCAGCGTGTGGCATGTCGTGACCCGGGCGCGGGTAGCAGCGACCCCGCGCTGACCCCGGCGGACGACGAGGTCAGTCTGGCTGGCGCAGAGGTGGAGTTAGGTCGAAGGTTGGGGTAGGAGTCTTTTTCCACGTATATATTTCTCGCTTTGCCCTGTATATCATCGTCAGGTGGACTGGGATTTGCAGAGGTGGAGCGAGGATTTACGTGGAGTTTCTTGTACAGAAACTGGCGGTGGAGAAAGGGAAGTGTGGTGGAGAGGCTTAGTGGAGCTTGAGTGGAGAGGCTGAGTCTAAGGTGGGAGTCTGGTTTGTCCTGCCCCCTGGAGTCTGTGGTGGAGTTTCTTTGCAGAAACAGCGTGTGGAAGGACAGAAGGAGACGTGTATCTGGACACCACGTGTGTCCCCTCAACCCACGCCGCTACATCCACGGACGCCGCACAAGCCCGCTGGACCACGTGCACGCCTGCACACTACTTCCTCGAGAGTAGGAAGGTCGTGAGTACAGTAAGGAATCTTAAGGTTTACAATTAAGTTCTTTATAGCCAGGTTAGCGAGTGAATGGTGTGAGAGTCTTTAATAATCTTTCCGTTTCAGGGGAAGCTTATTTAAATAAACTAAAGAAGCTTGTCTTACTTGTTTAATTTGCCAAACACTCTGGGTACATTAGATTTAAAACTTAGGCGATACAGAGCCTCCCGAAGGTGAGTGAAATGAGGTCGGTGTCGGAAGGCTTGTAATTATCCTACATATTTATCGTGACGAGTTCTACACACAATAAATAAAATATTGTTACTACAACCAGGAGGTAGAACCTGAACCCGTGATAGTGGGAATAGGAAATATGTATAAACAGGGTAATGTCGAATAGGTCAGAATGTGAGAGGGATTTGGGTATACAGGTTAGCTCAGACCTCCGTCCCAGAAAACATTGTATTGAGGCTAGAAATCAAGCTAATAAGTTGTTAGGATTCATTGCTAGGAGTATTAAAAGTAGAAGCGCTGAGGTTATTTTGAAGTTGTATTTAGCGTTAGTCAGACCTCACCTCGACTATGCAGTGCAGTTTTGGTCACCGTATTATAGAATGGATATGATTTCGTTAGAGTCGTTGCAGAGAAAGATGACCAAAATGATGGAAGTGATTCGTAATTTTAACTATGAAAGGAGACTAAAGCTTTTGAAATTACACTCACTGGAGAGACGTAGAGTAAGGGAAGATCTGATTGAAGTATTTAAGTATTAGAAGGGTTTTAATAAGGGGTATGTAGAAAAAGTTCTTATGATCAGTAGTCAGGATAGAAAAAGAAATAACGGATTCAAACTAGAAAAATGTAGATTTAATAAAGAAATAGGCAGACATTTGTTTATAAATAGGGTGGTAGATGATTGGAACAGACTCAGTCAGCAGATAGTTAGTGCACAGACAATAGGGAGTTTTAAGAGAAGACTTGACGACTTCATGGATGGGGATGAGAGCTGGCTGTAGGTAATAAGGGGGTATTGGATTAACAGGAACTACCTAGTGCAGGCCTCCGGGCCTTTTGTAGCTTCCATATATTCTTATGTTCTTATGAATGGAAAAGGGGTGTGAGTGTGCAGGAAGAGATGGTATTATTTTACATCTTCACCAGAACGCTCTAGAGAATTCAGGGCTATATTTTTGTATTACCTGGTGCATTATGAGAAGGTTTTCTTACATTATATTTCCGTCGCAAATACTTAGTTGGTGAGATATTCAATGTTTTATATGAGACCTCTTCGAAAAATAAAGTTTAGTTTGGTTTGAACAAGGTTCTGTTATTTGTCAACGTAGATTAAGGTTTGGTTAGATTTAGATTAGGTTACGGTAGGTTAATTTAGAAGCTACCAAATGTTCTCTATGACCAAAAGTAGAGAGTTGGACGAGGTGCAGACGCCTTATTATTTTGTAAACAAACGCCATTATGGTGAAGATGTAAAATTTTACCGAAGAGATATTTATTGGAAAGATGGAGAGTGAAATGTTAGTAGGTAGATGGAGTACCAATTGAGGCTGAGTGTGTTGAGTGAAGGAGTAGCAGTCATGTAGTTGTGTGTGAAATGAAGATTACATAACTTCATGTACAGGGATGATAGGTGGTAATAGGTAGTGTAGCTACTGTGTTCAGGCCATATGGCCTCTTGCAGTCTCCTTATGTTCTTAGGAAAATATTCTTGGAGTGACCCTGTGAGTAAGAATGAGGGAATGAGAGGCAAGGGACTTTTCAGTGATGGGGGACTCATATGTGATGGTGATAGAGATAAAGATTGAAATGTTTAGTTTTGCCCTACTTTCATTACTTTCTGCAGGTGTCTGTGGAAGAACAATTACCCTGAGGCTACACTATACTGAGGCTTTACCTCTACTAGAGATGGATAGCACTTCCAATGACAGGTAAGTTGTTTCAACTGCCGGGATGACTTTTATAATAAACCTTTTCTTTTCAAGGACGATGGTGTATACCTCAATCCAGTTGGGGATGCTCGTTTAGGCAGGCTACTAAATAACAAAGGTTCTGATTTCAGGAGAAAAAACAGAATCTAGCCTTGCACAGCCACAGCTACGTAAGTAACATCGTATATAGAAAAACTAACGAAAATAATTGCCTAAAAATTTGTATGTTTAACGCGTGCAGCCTCAGAAAAGTTTTCAGATTTAGAGGTACTTGCAGCATCTGACGAGTTCCACATTATTGGCGTATCGGAATCTTGGATAAACACAGCAAATAGAGACTTATTAGCAGAATATAATTTGCCAAATTATTCAATGTTTAGTTGTGAACGACGAAATAAAAAAAATTGGAGTGTTTTGTTCTACGTGAAAGCCAGTCTTAACCTGACAGTCTTACAGCAAATAGAGACCTTATTAGCAGAATATAATTTGCCAAATTATTCAATGTTTAGTTGTGAACGACGAAATAAAAAAAATTGGAGTGTTTTGTTCTACGTGAAAGCCAGTCTTAACCTAACAATCTTACAACCTTCTCTCTGATTGCCAGTATGGTTTCCGTAAAGGCCGATCTACTGGTGATCTTCTTGCTTTCCTAACTGAATCTTGGTCATCCTCTTTTAGGGACTTCGGTGAAACCTTTGCTGTCGGCCTTGACATATCGAAAGCCTTCGATAGAGTCTGGCATAAATCTTTAATTTCTAAACTACCCTCCTACGAATTCTATCCTTCTCTCTGTACCTTCATCTCTAGTTTCCTTTCCGACCGGTCTATTGCTGCTGTAGTGGACGGTCATTGTTCTTCTCCTAAAACTATCAACAGTGGTGTTCCTCAGGGTTCTGTCGTATCACCAACTCTCTTTCTATTATTCATCAATGATCTCCTAAATCTGACTCAATGCCCTATCCACTCCTATGCTGATGACACCACCTTGCATTTTTCAACGTCGTACAACAGACGCCTAACCCAACAAGAATTAAATGACTCAAGGCGAGATGCTATAGGACGCTTAACTTCTGATCTTTCACTTGTTTCTGATTGGGGCAGAGCAAACAAAGTTTTGTTCAATGCCTCAAAAACTCAATTTCTACAACTATCTACTCGACATAACCTTCCAGATAACTATCCCCTCTTCTTCAATGACACTCAACTTCCCCTCTCCACCACATTAAACACACTCGGTCTATCCTTTGCTAAAAATCTAAACTGGCAATTTCATATCTCTACTCTTGCTAAATCAGATTCCAAGAAGTTAGGTGTCCTATGGCGTCTGCGTCCATTTTTCTCTCCCTCTCAGCTGCTTGCTCTGTACAGGGGCCTTATCCGCCCATGTATGGAGTATGGCTCACATGTCTAGGGGGGGCTCAACTCACACAGCTCTTTTAAACAGGGTGGAGTCTAAAGCTTTTCGTCTCATCAACTCTCCTCCTCTAACTGACTTTCTTGATTCTTTAAGTCACCGCCGCAATGTTGCATCTTTATCTATCTTTTACCGCTATTTTCATGCTGACTGCTCTTCTGAACTTGCTAACTGCATGCCTCCCCCCCTCCCGCGGCCTCGCTGCACAAGACTTTCTACTTCTTCTCATCCTTATTCTGTCCATCTTCCTAATGCAAGAGTTAACCAGTATCTTCACTCTTTCATCCCTTACACTGGTAAACTCTGGAACTCTCTTCCTTTGTCTGTTTTTCCACCTGCCTATGACTTGAACTCTTTCAAGAGAGGAGTGTCAAGACACCTCTAATGTTAACTGGATCTCCACCCCTTGCTTCTATTCTCCTACTGTCCTCTTTACAGGGTCTGGCGACAAGCGGTTTTTTTTTTTTACTTATTTCTGTTTTCCCTTAGCCATTACCCTTTTAATATAAAATTAGATAACGTAGATTTTATATTTTTACAACTAATAACACATTCTAAAAAAATTATTATAAAATTGTTATAAAAAATGTTCCACAAATTTAGAAATACAACACCCTCCTTGCAGAGATTTACAAGACGACTATTTGTGCTGAACACTTTGTCTTGGAATCTGTTTTCAGCATCGATTCTGGAAAGAATACCGGAGATGATGATGTTCCTTGACTTTACTTTATATTTATTTATCATCTCGTGATATTTCGATAGAAGGGTCTCTGGTCTAGTACTTTTAACGTCGTTGGTTCCAGCGTGGATAATGAAAAGACAATTTTCGTTAGCATTGCTCGTAATATCGTCGTATAAAACTGATATGTCATTTATTGAAGCTCCCGGGATGCAGTGTCTCTTTGTATGAGGCGGGTCACTACCACACAATTCCACGATTTGTTCGCGGATGATTGGCTCTCCGATCAGTTTTACTTCTAACATTTCTTCTGAATTTTCAGAAAGAATTTGGTAACAATTGAAAATAGTGATAGGAAGCTGTGATTTATTTACTGGTAATACTGTTCTCACCCTGACTGGAGTAAATGAGAAAGAGGAGGTAGTAGTGGTAGTGGAAGAGGCAGAGAAAGAGGCAGAGGAGGAGACGAAGAAGGAGGCGAAGAAGGAGGCGGAGGAGGAGGCAGAGGAGGAGTACCTCCTCCTCTGAAGGAGGAGGAGAAGGAGGAGAAGGAGGAGGAGGAGGAAGAGGAAGAGGAAGAGGAGGAGGAAGAGGAGGAGGAGAAGGTGGAGAAAGAGTAAGAGGAGGAGAAGAAAGAGCAACAGGAACAAGAGGAGGAAGAGGAAAAGGAATAGGAGGAGCAAGAGGACACATATCACCTTCATTGCAATCCCTCTTCCCTAGCAACCTGACGAGTGCTGCCAACCTCACGTTCCTCCACTTTATTTACTTTGAAAAAGAGAGAGAGAGAGAGAGAGAGAGAGAGAGAGAGAGAGAGAGAGAGAGAGAGAGAGAGAGAGAGAGAGAGAGAGAGAGAGAGAGAGAGAGAGAGAGAGAGAGAGAGAGAGCGAGAGCGAGAGCGAGAGCGAGAGGGAGAGGGAGAGGGAGAGGGAGAGGGAGAGGG
>JAPQNM010001971.1:20000-22500 GCA_029783475.1 Metacarcinus magister | reverse complement strand
ACTATTTAATACAATTTAACCCCCTCATCTAGAATACTTAAGTCAGTATATATGTATGTGTGTGTGTGTGTATATATATATATATATATATATATATATATATATATATATATATATATATATATGTATATATATATATATATATATATATATATATATATATATATATATATATATATATATATATATATGTATATATATTTATATATATATATATATATATATATATATATATATATATGTATATATATATATATATATATATATATATATATATATATATATATGTATATATATATATATATATATATATATATATATATATATATATATATATTGTGACTAGTTCCTAGGGGACGATATAATTTTGTGGTTGTTGAGATGGAGAGGCCGTTATATGTTAGTGAGGCCTGTAAGGGTGGTGGTGACCTTGAGCGGGTGCCGTGTCCTTCTTGCTCCGGGCATTGCGTTTCGTGAGCCCCGTTATAATTTTCAGTACAGAGTGGACGTGAGAGAGGGTTCGGGTCTCGTCGTTGTTTTTTTGTTGTACATATTAGCTAGTCAATTACATGCCACATCACCCTGTTGGTGGTGGCTTAGCTAAGGATCGTGTTTCTTGGTTTTGTCGTGGTTTCTGGGAGTTGTGAGACACATATTAGTACAGAAACGTCCTCAGCGTTGAGCTTCGTCTACTTTGCCCCACGCACAATACACACACACACGCACACACACACATTCATTGGCTTACACTAAATATTTGTGCTCGCGTTGGACAAAGTAAAGACGGGCAACGCTTTGACGGAACGTTTCTGGCCCCAGCGGTGAGAGGAAGAGGGAGGACGCCAGTATTCAGTTATATGAGGATGGAATTCCTCCTCTGCTGGGTTTTACAGGCCTTCATAGCCTGAGAATTGTAAAAGCTCCAACCACTTTTCAAGGTCTTCGTGGAAGTTGGGTTATATCTCTAGGTATACCATTCTCGAGAGCGGTCGCGGCTACTTAGCCCTTCCGCCAGACGCCAACCCTCTGCATCTCAGAGTTGTAGCTATATAAACTATCAAGGTCCACCGCAGGGTGAATTGGTTGCCTCGTGTTGAACCTGGTAGCAGTGTTTCACCCTACTGCTGTGATATTTCTTTTCCTGTTGTGTCAAAGAGGAGGAGCGAGGTCAAGTATGTCTAGTTTTCCAGTGACCTGTGTCGTTTTAATGCAGTCTACCTCTCCCTCCGTCGCACCAGTAAAAGGGGTAACTTGTGACACTATTTTTCTCGCCGTCTCG
Source organism: Metacarcinus magister (assembly GCA_029783475.1). Lineage (NCBI taxonomy): Eukaryota > Metazoa > Arthropoda > Malacostraca > Decapoda > Cancridae > Metacarcinus > Metacarcinus magister. Next base: position 21,221 of record JAPQNM010001971.1, on the reverse strand, counting down.
CCCGGTCGTGTGGCGAGTGTTTTCCCCTTGGTTGCAAATCACGGACCGGCCATTTTGTTAGCCAGGGGTGTGACGTAACAATATATATATATATATATATATATATATATATATATATATATATATATATATATATATATATATATATACTAGCAGAGTACCCGGCGTTGCCGGGGAAGACACAAATGGGGTCCCACTGAGTACCATCTCCAAGTTTCAGCTCGATCTGACCACATTTAGATAGGCGTAGCCCGTGAACATAACAGAAACCCGGCGTTACCCGGGGAGACCCGCCGAAGACACAAAGGGGGTCTCACTGAGTAGCCCTTCCAAGTTTCAGCTCGATCCAACCACATTTAGATAAGTTTTACTGCTAACATACAGACAGTCAGATAGACAGACACACACACACACACACACACAGACACCGCCCCCCCCCCACACACACACAGAATTTGACAATTATATATTAGATACATTTATATATATATATATATATATATATATATATATATATATATATATATATTCTTATATGTATATATGTATATATATATATATATATATATATATATATATATATATATATATATATATATATATAGAGAGAGAGAGAGAGAGAGAGAGAGAGAGAGAGAGAGAGAGAGAGAGAGAGAGAGAGAGAGAGAGAGAGAGAGAGAGACTGGATTGATTTGCTCATCTATCCTGCCATCACTCCGGTAGTAAATATACGTGGAAGAGAGTAGTCTGCTCATGCAGGTAATCATGTTATCTTATTTATTTTTATAGGAATAAGAGATTGGTCATAGACTAAAACAAGAAAAAAATTTGAACAACCTGCCCAAATGCCGTTTCCTAAATTTGCTTTTGAGTGCAAAAGTCTCAAAACAGAAGACCAATTTAGTTTTAGATGTATCTTGATGCTCCTTTCTGAAAAAAGACAGAGCGTTCCTGAGTTTACCCGTGTGATCCTACGCGTTCTTATTCGTGTTCTATTGTTCTTCTCTTCTGCACACTCACCACACAGCATTTTGCCCACCACCTCCGTCACGACTTCACTCTGTTTCCTCTTCTTTTAGTTACAGACACGCCTGCAATTAATTGCATAGCGTTCTGACAAGTCTTCTTCACTTCGTTGGGGGTTTCATTCTCAAACCATATTCTGAAATCTCCATACTGTCTCCTCCACCTGTCCTGCTCTTCCTCGCCCATCTGTACATC
>JAPQNM010001971.1:12500-15000 GCA_029783475.1 Metacarcinus magister | reverse complement strand
AACTCCCAGTGGCGACGACATATCACCACAAACAAATCCTCACAGATTTGGTGGACGTCCAATAAGCCATTCCTCCTTAAGAATGTTGCCACACAACACAGGCGTACTGTGAACGGTACTCAGGACTCCACTTCCACACCTGCAACGAAACCTGAAAGGCTTAATATCCGCGCCTCACCTGCTGTGAGTCCTGAACGCCAGGCTCCCAGTGTTCAACCTGCAGCGAGCCCTGAGCACCACGGTACCCGTTCCCCACCTGCCGTAAGTACTGAGCGCCGCACTTTCCACGCCTCACCTGCCCCTAATCCCGAACGCCGGGCTTCTCGCGCCCTACCTGCCCCGAGACCCGAGCAACGGGCTAGTCAAGCTTTACAACCTCCACAATCTATCCCCCCAACACCTCATAACCAACAAGAGTCACACTCCAGCCTCGTCTTCACTAACAGGCCGGGCATCTACTAAGAACTATTGCCTTCACTGCAGGAGAAGAGGGCACACGGAAAAAACCTGCTACAGCTAGGCTCAGTGCGACTACTGCCAACGCTACGATCACACCATCCGGGAGTGCCACACTCGCCTTGACCACGAGAGGCAGGAGAACCTCTTCAGGCAACTGTCTGCTGAACAGGCAAGGAATAACGCCTGGCTCCTTCACTCTTTGAAAGAGACTTTGCCCCCTTCAAGACACCTCACAAGTTAGAGGCTGGGCACCTCAAGTCTTGCAACCCCCTAGCAATCACAGGTAACACTCTTACACACCCTCGAGCAACACCGCCCGCCAGGGAAGTTCTAGGTAATTTGACAATCATCTCTGCCAACGTAAGGGGTTTTCAGACTAATGTCGGCGACCTTACACACAGTCATGTTCTGCCGCATAGTCCTGACATCATTGTCACTACAGAGACCTTCCTCAACTCTACTGTCCCAGACAACTTCGGGCAGATAAGTAACTACTCCAGGTGGTACCGGCGTGACAGAGCTCAAGATACCTTTGGGACTGTCGTTGTTTGATTCCGCCACAGCCTCCCTGTCCAAGCTCTCACTGCTGACCTTCCTTACCACTTACAGATAATGTTCTTCAAACTGTGGACACACACCCAAGACTCCCTCCTTCTCTGCGTGTGTTACCGTCCACAGTGGCAAGGTAGTGAGCCCCTACACTACCTAACCACCAACCTTGATGCCTTGCTCCTCCAGCACTCCTGTAAGCACCTCGTCATTGCGGGTGACCCCAACCAACATTTTGTGCAGAGACAGTTTGACGACATGCTTACGGTGTTTGGTCTCAACAATCACGTCGACTTCCCCACCCACATCTCAGGGTCCTCACTTGACCCTGTCATCACGGACCTGCCCAGTAACATGGTCAATTGGCGCCTATTAGCAACAGTTGGATCCTCCGACCATCTGGCTGTTCTCACCAAGATCAAGCTGGCCATCGTCCGAAATGAGGGAGTGACTCGCACCAACTGGCTTTGAGACAAAGGGGACTGGGATGCAATGAGGGCAGCACTAAACAACACTGTGTGGTCTGACGTGCTTGTGGGAGACGTCGCCATACAAGTAAGGAACGTCACTGAAACCCTGCTGTCCTATCAAAGAAGGTTTGTACCTAGCCAGACATACAAGTCTAAACCAGGAGACCAGCCCTGGTTTGGCTTTCAATACAGGAAAGCAGCAGACAGAAAGAACAAATCCCAACCTACTAGAAGGAATAAACTCCTGCATAAATTGGCCTGCAAACACATGAAAATAATCCCGACATATGCAATGAAAAGCTGGAAGGATCACCTCAAGCAGAAACTTACAGGCCAGTCAGTGGGTAAGAAGGAGTGAAGGAGCAGCATTAAGCAACAACAGGGCTTCTCCCCCGACGACGGCATCCCACCGCTGTCAACACCTGATGGCTCTGTTGTCACACGCGACCAGGATAAGGCACAATTATTGGTTGCTCACTTCTCCACCAAGATGACAGTTGCTGACTTTGAGCGTGCACCTCCTGCAGTCTCTACCCTCACCAAAGCTGCACTAGGGAACATCACCATCGCCAAGGAGGAGGTGCTGCTACAACTCAAACGAGTTGATCCCAAGAAAGCGCTGGGACCAGATAACATCAGTCTTCATATACTGAAAAGATGTGCCACACAACTTGCTACGCCCCTTGCTTCCATCTTCCAGAGGTGTCTTTCATCTCAGCAGTGGCCAACTCAGTGGAAAGTAGCGAGAGTCTGCGCCATCCATATAAAAAAGAGCAGAGATGATCCTCAAAACTACTGCCCTATCTCCCTCCTCTCCATGGTTGGGAAAGTTTTTGAGTCAATCATCGTCGCAAAGATGACAAAATTCTTTGACTCTCACCTCCTGCAAAATTCCCGGCAATTTGGTTTTCGACAAGGAAAATCCGCAGCAGATCTCTTTCTTCTTCACTCAGCAGCCTGGAACTGCTCCCTTGACCGTGGTGAAGACACCTTTGTTGTCGCCCTTGACATCGCTGGTGCCT
>JAPQNM010001971.1:5000-7500 GCA_029783475.1 Metacarcinus magister | reverse complement strand
GAGAGAGAGAGAGAGAGAGAGAGAGAGAGAGAGAGAGAGAGAGAGAGAGAGAGAGAGAGAGAGAGAGAATACATGATAATACATGAGAAGAACAGACACCAGAAGACCTATTGGTCTATAACTGGGGTATCTGTTGGATTACATACTACCACAAATACACCATGACCTCGTAGAAAATATGGCCATGGACATTTTATAGTGAAGAATGAAAATAGAGGAAGATACTATACTATACCATACGAGACAAGACTACTATACTATACTATACTATACTAGACTAGACTACCACTACTGATGGTACATCCTTGATGGGGAATAACATTAATATTGTATCAATTACTGCCATTACACTACTAATCTGAGATATAGGAACACAAGGATATAAGTATCATAGATGCTCGCATTGTTTACTCTAAATCGTATGCTCATATCAAATGTGAACTAGTGAAGTAGACACAGACCAGAAGGACTTATACTGCAACTGTTGTTCAGGTGGAAATTTGATTTTCGTTTACTTTGGATCACGCGTGGATGCACCAGTACCCTGATAATCAACAGCTGCAGCCACCCACCAATCTGAGTTACTTTACACCATGAATCCCTTAATTACATTTTTTAAAGTAAACCTGTTTCTCTGAAATGTTTGTCTATTTTGGATTTGAAAAAGTTTATAGTTTTAGAACTAACTAATGATGCTGAGAGTCTATTCCAATGGTCAACAACTCTAACATTGAATTATTACTTACGAGCAATTGTGTTATATCTTTGTACTTTTAATTTCATACCGTTACTTCTCGTTACTGACGCGTTATTAATCTCAAAAAGTAATTCTGAATTGATTTATCGAATTTATTTAGAATTTAAAAAACTTCAATCATATCTCCCCTAATTCTTTGCTTATGGAGAGTGAACATGTCTAACTGTTTTAATTGTTCTTCATATGATAAATTACGCAATGTACGAATAAGTTTTGTCGCTCGTCTCTGTACTCTTTCCAGCAAGTTTTGGTCTTTAATGTAGTTTGGTGACCAGAATTGTATCGCATATTCAAGGTATAGAGTTTTTTCATTACTTCTGGTGCTTTGTGATCGAAATTTCTTAAAATTAGCCCAAGCATCATGTTTGCTTTCTTACTGGCAACTATACACTGATCACTCACTTTCAGATTATAGTTAATGATTACACCAAGATCCTTTTCTTGTTTGACTTTATCGAGCTCCTGATCACGCATTTGGTATTTAAAATATGGATTTTTATCGCCAATATGCATAACCATAGATTTGTCTGTATTAAAAGACATTAACCATATCTCACTCCAATCGATTAGTTTGTTTAGATCCTCCTGAATTTTATAACAGTCTTCAGTGCATATTACTTTACCACCAAGTTTTGTATCGTCTGCGAAATTTGCTACTTTTGACAAAAGATTGCCTTCTAAATCATTCACATATATGATGAAGAACGTATGTCCCAGGACCGACCTTTGTGGCACACCACTAATTACATTTTGCCAATCAGATACTTCGCCATTTAGAATAACTCGTTGTCAGTCTGAGAGCCAATCTTCTATCCACGCGCATAGATGCTCTCCTATTCCATGTGCTCAAAAGAGAGAGAGAGAGAGAGAGAGAGAGAGAGAGAGAGAGAGAGAGAGAGAGAGAGAGAGAGAGAGAGAGAGAGAGAGAGAGAGAGAATGTGTGTGTGTGTGTGTGTGTGTGTGTGTGTGTGTGTGTGTGTGTGTGTGTGTGTGTGTGTGTGCATGGGTGTGTGTGTGTGTGTGTGTGTGTGTGTGTGTGTGTGTGTGTGTGTGTGTGTATGTGTGTGTGTGTGTGTGTGTGTGTGTGTGTGTGTGTGTGTGTGTGTGTGTGTGTGTGTGTGTGTGTGTGTGTGTGTGTGCCATGGCCTATGCTGACGACATCACGTTGGCCCAGATCTATCGGGGCATAGGTGATATATATCTTTACTAAATATTTATGTACTGATATATATATATATATATATATATATATATATATATATATATATATAATTGATATTGTATTTAATTTCATTAGCAGAGTGAGTCTTTAAGATATGACGCACCAATGCTGTAACTTTTAGCCTGTAGATCTACTGTGATCTATATTATGTAGATACATGAGAAGAACAGACACAAGAAGACCTATTGGTCTATAACTAGGGTATCTGCGGGACTACATACTACTACAAGAACACTAAGAGTTTGTGAACAGGATAGAACAGAACAAGGCTCTCTTCCCACCCTCATCTCCCTTCGGCAACATACCGGCAAGAAAAACCGATAGAAGGGAGCACCATGACCTTGTAGAAAACACGGACATGGATATTTTATAGTAAAGAATGAAAATAGAGGAGGATACTATACTATACTATACAAGACTAGACTAGACAACCACTAATGATGGTACATCCTGTATGGGAAATAACTTTAATATATTAACAATTGCTGCCACTACACTTCTCATTTGAAATATATGGACAC
>JAPQNM010001970.1:87500-95000 GCA_029783475.1 Metacarcinus magister | reverse complement strand
GCGGATAAGGTCCCCTGTAAAGAGCAAGTGGCTGAGAGGGAGAGAAAAATGGACGCAGAAGCTATAGGACACCTAACTTCTTGAAAGCTGATTTAGCAGGAGTAGAGATATGAAATTGCCAGTTTAGATTTTTAGCAAAGGATAGACCGAGTGTGTTTAATGTGGAGGAGAGGGGAAGTTGAGTGTCAGTGAAGAAGAGGGGATAGTTATCTGGAAAGGTTATGACGAGTAGATAGTTGTAGGAATTGAGTTTTTGAGGCATTGAAATAAACTAGGTTTGCTCTGCCCCAATCAGAAACAAGTGAAAGATCAGAAGTTAAACGTCCTATAGCATCTCGCCTTGAGTCATTTAATTCTTGTTGGGTTGGGCGTCTGTTGTACCACTTTGAAAAATGCAAGGTGGTGTCATCAGCATAGGAGTGGATAGGGCATTGAATCAGATTTAGGAGATCATTGATGAATAATAGAAAGAGAGCGGGTGATAGGACAGAACCCTTAGGAACACCACTGTTGATAGTTCTAGGAGAAGAACAATGACCGTCCACTACAGCAGCAATAGACCGGTCGGAAAGAAAACTAGAGATGAAGGTACAGAGAGAAGGATAGAATCCGTAGGAGGGTAGTTTAGAAACTAAAGATTTATGCCAGACTCTATCTAAGGCTTTCGATATGTCAAGGCCGACTGTCCCTAAAAGAGGATGACCAAGATTCAGTAAGGAAAGCAAGACGATCACCAGTAGATCGGCCTTTACGGAAACCATACTGGCAATCAGGGAGAAGGTTGTGAGCTGATAAATGCCTCATTATCTTCTTGTTAAGGACAGATTCAAACGCTTTAGAATGGCAGGAAATCAAAGCTATAGGGCGGTAGTTAGAAGGATTGCAGCGGTCACCCTTTTTAGGGACAGGTTGAATGTGAGCAAACTTCCAGCAAGAAGGATAGGTAGAAGTAGAGAGACACAGACGAAAGAGTTTGGTTAGGCAGTGAGCGAGTTCGGAAGCACAGTTTTTGAGAACGACAGGAGGGACTCCTTCCGGACCGTAATCATTCCGAGAATCAAGGCCAGAGAGGGCCTGGAAAACGTCATAATAAAGAATTCTAATTATAGGGATGAAGTAGTCAGAAGGTGGAGGAGTAGGAGGAATATTCCCAGTATCATCCAAAGTAGAGGTGGTAGCAAAGGTTTGAGCGAAGAGTTCAGCTTTAGAGAAAGAAGAGACAGCAGTGGGGCCATCTGGTTGAAGTAAAGGAGGGAAAGATGAAGAAGTAAAATTGTTAGAGATATTATTGGTTAGGTGCAAGAAATCACGAGAAGAGTTAGAGTTGGAAAGACAATATACATATATATATATATATATATATATATATATATATATATATATATATATATATATATATATATATGAACCTCTGGAAGGTCTATGCAGAGTTCTTCAGACCGAAAGGCATCCTAGTGTACTCGTACAAGCCAAAGGGTGTAATGATGGCTGTCTTCGGGATGTCCGTAGGTTCGATGGGGATCTGATGGAAGGCCTTGACGAGGTCGATTCTAGTGAGGATGGCGGAGCCGTGGAGTTGAGACGAGAATTCCTGGATGTGTGGCACAGGGTAACTGTCCATCTGGGTGCGGAAGTTTAATGCTCTGTAGTCTCCACATGGCCTGATGTCGCCGTTCTTCTTGGAAACCACGTGGAGAGCAGTTGCTGGAGCTGGGGCGAATGATGCCTATCTGCAGTAGAGCTTCAAACTCTGCCTTGACCTGTCTGTAGCGTTCTGGTGCTAGGCAGCGGGCCTTGGCGTAGACGGGTGGGCCGGTCGTCTCTATGCAGTGCGTCACGTGGTGTTTAACGGGTTTGGTGGCTGAGTAGGGCTGCGTAAGAACCGGAAAATCCGAGAGAAGTGACGCGAACTGGTCGTTCCGACGGATGGTGGAGAATCCTGTGCTCTCGCCAGGAGCTGCTGTGCCACGTGTCCAGAGTGAAGTGAGCGGGTCCAGGAGCTTTTGAATTCTCATGTCGACGAGGAGGTCGAAATTTTGCAGGAAATCGGCGCCAAGGATGGGTTGCGAAACTGCTGCAACGTAGAAGGTCCAGGTGAACGACCGGCGGAGGTTGAGCTCCAGCTGTAGTGTCTGCTGCTTAAATACAGGAATCTTCGTGCCATTATCTGCGTATCTGCCTGTCCCTCGAACTGGAGCGTTGGCGGAAGCGTTGTGGTGATGGGGAACGTGGCGACCGAGAGCGTTGGCATATAGAGTCGCTGAGTCGCTCCTCCAACGCATTCACCCTTAGAGTTAGCTGTGATATTAGGTGAAATAACTGCTGCGTGTCGGATGTCGAGATGACGTTGGCGACGGATGAAATAGGCTCAGCTGGGATGGAGGCCATGTAGTCGTCCGCCAGCTGGGCAAGGTCATTCAGTGGCAGCTTATCCTTAACGCTGAAGAAGTTGCGTTGGAGGGCTGGAGGCAGCCGTTGGTAGAAGAGGTGGGTGAACAGGGTTTTGTCGAAGATATCAAACCTGTCACCCAGAAGCCTCTTCATACGACGGAGGAGGTCAGACGGCTTCTCGTTCCCAAGCTCCTCCTTCAACAGCAGCGCCTGAAGGCGAGTGGAGACTGAAGACTCCAGGCGGGCAAGGATGGCCTTCTTGAGGTCTTCGTAAAGCGTATCGTAGGAAGAAGAGCTGGCGATGGTGTCTGAGACTTGGGAGACTACATCAGGCGGCAGGAAGGTACAGGCGTGGCTGAACTTGGTAAGGCTGGTGTTAATGTTATGTGCCTTGAAGTTTACCTCGAGGATGGTAAACCAGAGGTGTGGGTCATGGCTAGTGAAGGCAGGCGCGCGGAAGGCGGCGGCAGCCTATGGGGAGCCTGTGGTGCTCGTTTGGGGGCGGACTGGCTGTGGGTAGGTGGCGGTGGTGAGGATGATAACGCACTGCGAGACAAGGTGAGGAGAACCTTGTCACGGAGGCGTTGACTGCGTCGGGAAGGGCCTTCTGGGCGCGGGAAAAGTGCGCCGGCAAGGCAGTCGAGGGCCAGGAGCCACGGTGGTGATGGTTAGTCACAACCGGACGGTCGTGTGAACACACACTGTCACACGAGGATAAGGTATAGGGAGACACTATCACAGCACACTCAGTATCTCATGCACGGCTTTTGGGTTACTTCCTGGGCATTGTTACAAATATCGCAGGAACTGTTACGGATATCGCGGGCACTGTCACGGGTATCGCAGGCACTGTTACGGATATCGCGGGCACTGTCACGGGTATCGCAGGCACTGTTACGGATATCACGGGAACTGTTATGGATATCGTAGGCACTGTTACGGATATCGCAGGCACTGTTACATATATCGTGGTAACTGTTACGGATATCGCGGGCACTGAGGTCACTGTAGGTATCCAGGGGCAGAGGTGTGCACACTGTAAGGGATCCAGGGAGTGAGCATGCTTCAGGGAAGAGGTGTGGGCAGCGCCTCCGTCAGAAGAAAGACGGCTTGGACGGTGCCTTGTGCAGGAGGAAGGCAGTGTGGTGGGTGCCTTATGCAGGAGGAAGGCAACGTGGTTAGTGCCTTCTGTAGGAGGAAGGCGGCCTGGAAGCACCTTCAGCAGGAGGGGCGGCGTGGTTGGTTTCTTCTGGAGGAGGAAGGCGGCCTGGGGGCACCTTCAGCAGGGGAGGCGGTGTGGTTGGCGCCGTCAGCAGGGGGAAGGCGGTCTGGCAGCGCCGTCTGCAGGACAGGCGGCGTGGTTGGCGCCTTCAGCAGAGGGAGGCGGCGTGGGTGGCCTGTCGACTCCGGTGGTCACCAATTGTAGTGGCAAAATGGCGCGAACCATTCAGTTGCCAGATGGAAAGCTAGACCAGGAGGTTATCCTGGCAGTGTCAGTCCTTTAAAGCCTTCGGACAGGTGGTGTGACAAAATGGCGCGAACCATTCAGTTGTCAGATAGAAGGCTAAACCAGGATATATATCCAGGCTGTATTGAGTCCACTAAAGCCTTCATTGTAAGAGGAGTGCAGGACGTGATAGAGAGATACAGGAGGGTAGTGGAGGAGACGGGGAAGGAGGCGTTAGTGGTGGTTCACATGGGAGTGAACGATGTAGGCAGGGTAAGGTCAGAAGAGCTAGTGGATAGGTATAGGGAGCTTCTGAGGGAGATAAAGGAGAGTGGTAGGAGGTGTATAGTGTCAGGAGTGCTCCCTAGACAGGGGGTTAGAGGCTGGTGGCTCTCACATGCCCTTGGCCTCAACGAGAGGTTGATGAGGATGTGTGGGGAGGATGGGGTAGGTTTTATGGATGAGTGGAGCAGGTTCTATGGGAGACAGGAGCTGTATGCCAGGGATGGTGTACACTTCAGTAGCAAGGGGGTGCAGGAGCTTAGTGAGTGTCTTGAGAGGGCAGTTAGGCAGTCCAGTCAGGGAAACTAAATATTAATAGAGGTAAGGGTAATAGTGACAAAGGACGGGGTAAAGAGAGGGAGATACATGAACTTAGTGTCTTTTATAAAAACAGTAGCAGTGTAATAAATAAGATAGACACACTTAGAGGTATCGCATGTGTAGAAGAGTTAGATATTATAGGTATTACAGAAACTTGGTTAGATACTGCAGGCAAACATTTCTTACCTGAAGTAGGAATAGATGGGTACACTTCTTTTCACAGGGATAGAGTAGGGAGGAGAGGGGGAGGTGTGGCACTGTACGTTAGAAACACATTAAATAGCTATGTCAACACCACAATAAAAACAGATAGGAATACAGAATCATTATGGATTGACATTATTATAGGAGGGAAAAAGTTTGTTGTAGGGATTATATATAGGCTTCCGGATTTAGACGAAGCAGCTAGTGCACCCCTGATGCATGAGCTTGCAAGGGCATCTAGGTATAATAATGTGTGCATTATGGGGGACTTTAATTATAGGAGAATAGACTGGGATAGTATGACAGGAGACGGGTGCTCGGAGGAATTCTTAAATGTCGTCCAGGATTGTTTTTTCACACAACTTATAAGGGAACCAACGCGACAGGGAAATATTTTAGATCTGGTCTTCACGAATAATGAAACTTTGGTCAGTCAGGTTGAGATAGGAGCTAGATTTGATGTTAGTGACCACCACGAAATTAGATTATAGATTAATGCAAAGAGGGAGATAGAACAAAACACTGCTTTAGGACCGCAAAGAGGAATTATGAGGTTAGGATAGCTAGAGATGCCCAGAAGGATCCAAAGGGATTCTATCAGCTGTACAAGGCTAAAACAAAGGAAATAATAGGACCTCTTAAACGAATGGATGGCAGCTTGATAGAAAATGGTGAGGAAATTAGTAAGGAATTAAATAAATACTTCTTGTCCGTATTTTCTCAGGAAGAGTCGGGTAGGGAACTGGAGCCAGTACAGATCTTTAGGGGACAAGAGGGTTATAAATTAAGCGAAATAGTCATAGGTAGGGAAGTAGTTAGCAAGGAAATAGATAGACTTAAAAAGATTAAATCTCCAAGGCCGGACGATATTTTTCCGAGGATTCTTAGGGAATGTAGAGAAGAACTCGTTTGAACCCATTGCTATAATTTTTAGAAAATCCCTAGATACAGGAGTAGTACCTAGGCTATGGAGGCAGGCAAATGTAGTTCCTATATTCAAGAAAGGAGATAAGGCAGAAAGTAGTAACTACCGCTCAATTAGTTTAACATCAGTGGTAGGCAAGATGTTAGAAGCTATCATAGCAAGGGCAATTAGAAAACATTTAGATGAACACAAGCTAATTAGACATAGTCCTACCTGACAAATTTATTAACCTTCTATAGGAAAGTATTTGAAACCATAGATAAGGGGGACGAGTATGATATAGTTTATTTGGACTTCAGTAAAGCCTTTGACAGAGTACCCTATAGGAGACTGTTAAGTAAAGTCAAGGCTCATGGCATAGGTGGGAAGATACTAGAGTGGATTAGGGGATGGCTTACTAGTAGGGAACAGAGGGTACAGATTAATGGGAAGAAATCAGAATGGGGTAATGTCACTAGTGGGGTACCACAGGGATCAGTACTAGGACCATTGTTATTCATAATCTATATAAATGACTTAGAGACAGGAATAAACAGTGATATCAGTAAATTTGCCGATGACACAAAGATAGGAAGACCGGTAAAGAATTTAGATGATGCTAGGATGCTGCAGGATGACTTAAATAGGCTGTACGAGTGGTCAGAGAAATGGCAGATGCAGTTTAATGTTAACAAGTGTAGCATTATGAGTGTAGGTAAAGGTAATAGGCCTGTAGACTACACATTAAATGACAATACCTTAGGAAAGTCATATAGTGTGAGGGACTTAGGAGTTCAAATAAGCAGTGACTTGCGCCCCAGGGAACAGTGTATTATAGCTAGAAATAGAGCCAACAAGATAATGGGATTTATTAGTAGGTGTGTGACAAATAGGAGTTCTGAGGTCATTCTGAGGTTGTATTTAGCGCTAGTAAGACCCCACTTAGATTATGCAGCTCAGTTTTGGTCCCCTTATTATAGGAAAGATATAGGCTCCTTGGAGGCAGTCCAGAGAAGAATGACCAAGATGATTCAGGGGCTGAGAAATTTACCCTACAAAGATAGGTTAAAACGTCTTAATCTCCACTCCCTAGAGAGAAGGAGGGCAAGAGGGGATTTGATTGAGGTTTTCAAATGGGTAAAAGGAATTAATAAGGGAAACATTGATCAGGTTTTATAATTTAGTAGTCAGGATAGGACACGTGGAAATGGGTACAAGCTAGAAAAACTTAGATTCAGGACAGACCTAGGTAGATATTGGTTCACTAACAGAGTGGTGAACGATTGGAATAGGCTGGGTAGACACGTAGTAAGTGCTCAGTCAATAGATAGCTTTAAAAGACGGTTGGATCAGAGTATGGATAGGGATGACAGGTGGGATGGCTAAATATTGGATTATTCCAAGGGTGGGGGGCAAGGAGCTGCCTCGTGTAGGTCATTAACTGGCCTCTTGCAGTCTCCTCATTTCTTATGTTCTTATGTAATCCAACTCCACTCTTGTCTGCTTTATTTAAGACAAAAAAAATTGACATATATACAACATGGAGAAACAAAGATAAAATTATGTGATGTTGTTTATGCAATGATGTGAATGGTAGTGTAGACGGAGTAATGAAAGTGTGTGTAGAAAAAAGGTAACATATAAGTGTATGCACGTGTATGTACAGGATTGTGTTGTATAGTGTATATACATGAGAAATTATCAATATAAAATTTATGTATATAGAATAAAATAATTTGCCTTACAAGGGCGCAGTTCTGTGTGTGTCGGCGCGCATTCTTAAGGGGACACTGCTACAGCTCTCTTCTCGTTTAGCTGTTTTCTCAGATGGCGCTTTTGTTCCTGCCAACCAAGGAAGTTAGTCGTTAACCTCAGTCGAGCTGGCTGCTGGTGCGGGTCCATTGTCACAATTGCTATCGACTACTTAAGGAACCTTGCTCATAATTACCAA
>JAPQNM010001970.1:65000-82500 GCA_029783475.1 Metacarcinus magister | reverse complement strand
TGGCCAGCACTTTGGCCAGCTGCAAGCTGGGCAGGACGGTGCACGTCACTGTGGTCTTCCTGGTGGCTTCACGGGCAGCTTCATCAGCCTCCTCGTTTCCACGATGGCCAACGTGGCTGGGCACCCAGTTGAGTCGCACGCGGCGCCCGTGTGCGGCAAGGGACTGGATGTGGCCCAGGATAGTGGTGAGGAGCCGCACGTTGTCTTTTTGGAGACAGTGCTGCTGCAGGACTTGTAGGGCAGATTTAGAGTCAGTGTGGATGACCACTACTTCCTCTTGTCGGTGTTGGGCGTGGTGGAGGGCGCGTTGTATTGCCACCATCTCCGTTTGCAGCGTGGAACAGTGGTCAGGCGTTCTCCAGGACAGCATCTCATCGTCCGTGACTACTGACGAGCCCGTCAGCCCTCTCTTAGCGTCGACGGAGCCATCGGCGTAATAGATGACGGTGCTGCCTGTCCCCATGGCCTGTGCCACTTCCTGTAGGGCCTGCACATCCCGCAAATGAACTTGATCTCGAAAGTCGAGGCCTGACATGGAGGAGGCGCTACATAGGTGGCGACAGAGCGGTCGGGTCCCTCCCACAGCAGATGGGTGAGGTCAAGGAGGTGGTTGGCGGCATCAGCAGCCAAGTGTTGCCGGTGAACAGGTTTCACTGCTTTGGCAAGACCCTGCACAGCTTGGTTCGCGCTACAAATTCCCTGTCCTGATGGAGGAAGTTAGCCGCCCGATAGGCAACTATTTTCTCCAGGTCGAGGAACACTGTGATGAAAGACGGTTATTAACATAACTCAAAAAGACCAGGATGTTGTCAGAGGTGCCCACGCCCTTGGTGAAGCCGAACACTTGCGTGTGGAGAGGGCTCAGGCACTAGTAGTAGAGAACGAATCCGATGTAAATAAATCATGTGAAAAATTCTATAATATCTTGAATGGAGCCTTTAAGTTATGCAATCCAGTTTGTAAAAGACATCTACTTAAAAATAATAGACCAAAGTGGTGAAGTAGCCAAATTGAGACAGGGTTATTACATAAAAAATACGCACTCAATAAATATTTACTATTACAAAACAAAATCGATTTGATACAATATCTCGATACAAATCTCGAAATATATATTGCAAATAAAACAAAACCCAACTCCAAAGAATTTTACACCTACGTACAAATAGAATATCAGAAATGGCCGAAGTACTACATGATTACTTTGCATCCGATTTTACCGTTGAAGACACCTATGAAATCCAGAAAATAACCCCAGCTCAACCTAACTTAATACTTTTAAACGAATTTGACTTTACATAGGATGCTGTAACCAAGGCACTTGATAAGATCAAAGTAAATAAAACTACTGGTCCTGATTGTATTGCACCAACAGTCTTAAAAGAGGCAAAATATCAAATCAGCAAACATCTTGCAATACTATTCAATAAATCTTTAAGTTCTGGAAGAGTCCCCGACATTTGGAAATTAGCAAATGTTACCCCTATACAAAAAAAAGGAGATAGATCACTACCGATTAACTAGAGACCAATCAGCCTCACATCCATAGTTGCTAGTTAATGGAAACTATAATACGTGATAAACTAGTGACTTTCGTAGAAGAAAATATCATGATTAATAATTCTCAACATGGTTTCCATAACAAACGCTCTTGCTTAACGAATCTCCTTGACTTTTACAATGATGTATTCAACACTTTTTACTAGACAAAAGCGGTAGGCATAATCTATCTTGACTTTCAAAAAGCGTTTGTCAAAGTTTCCCATAAACGATTACTAAGAAAATTAGAGTCGCATGGCATAGCTGGGAAAATTTTTAAATGGATAATGGACTGGTTTTCTGAGAGAAAACAACGTGTTGTTATAAACGGTAAATCATCTAACTGGCGCAACGTTATAAGTGGTGTACCATAGGGCTTAGTACTTGGTCTCATTCTTTCTCTAGTTTATGTCAATGATATTGATGAAGGCCTCACCTGTAGGGCATAAAAATTTGTCGACGATACGAAAATCACGAGTAAAGTAACTACAACTGTCGATAAACAAAATTTTTAATAAAAACTCAATTGCTTAGTCAGTTGGTTGTAAAAGCGACAAATTAAATTTAACTTTGATATATGAAAAGTTATGCATATCGGTAACAATAATCAATGCTTAAAATATACAATGCATGGCTCCGAACATTCCAAGGTTAACCATGCAAAAGACTTAGGGGTAACTATTAGTAACCACCTTTAACCAGGTAAACATTGTTCAGACGTTGTTAAGAAAGCTTACAAACTGGTCGGCTTCATCGGAAGAACTTTTGAGTATAAATCTGAAAACATTATCCTTACGCTAATTAATGCACTCGTACGCCCTCATCTAGAATATTGCATTCAACTTTGGTCACCATACTATAGAAAAGATATTGATAAACTGGAGAGAATAAAAAAAAGTCACTAAAATGATCCCTAGATTGCGAAACAAGCCTTACGAAGAACTTCTTGAGGAGCTGAGCTTATTCAGTTTATCGAAATGTAGGCTACGAGGGGACCTAATTGAGGTATTTAAAATTTTCCACGGTTTTGATAATATTAACATAAACGACTATGTAGCTACCGATCTCACAAGCACCACCCGTAACAATGGCTTAAAGATCATTGGTAAGTGTTTAGATCGAATGAAGCGAAGCACTTTTTCTTTAATAGAATCCAGCATAATTAGTTAACAGTAATACACTAAAATCGTTTAAGAAAAAGTTTGATAAGCACTTAGCAACTATTCACCAAATCGAGTATTTAATTCTTGCGTAATTTTTTTTTTCAGTGGTATTAATATCGTGGAATACTCCTGTTTTCTCACTTTCCTATACAAATTCCATGATATATGGTCTATGGTCTATGCTATATGGTATAATTTCCTCTTCCGGCCAGCTTCGGCTGGAGGGAGGGGTGGGTGGGGTGGAGTCTTCCACTTTGCTGTCCTTTTGTCTCTATCAAGTAGATACTTAATAGTAGTGTAGCTACACGGACAACCTCATTGGGTCCAGTAGGACTGTTACTGTCTGCTCTTCCTTTGAACTCCTTTGTATTTCTCTTCCTCCTCCTCCTCCTCCTCCTCCTCCTCCTACTCTTCCTCTTCCTCTTCCTCTTCCTCTTCCTCTTCCTCCTCCTCCTCCTCCTCCTCCTCCTCCTCCTCCTCCTCCTCCTCCTCCTTCTCAGTGTTTCTCTGACACAAGTGGAGAGAGCAAGTGACCTCTGTTGCTGTCCTCTGAGCTGACGCCCATCCCATCTCTTTACTTAAGGCCGCGTTTTTGTCATCCACGGCTTCGAAGATCGTCTTCGGTAAACCCAAGGCAATCCCAAGCCAATCCCGCATGGCGCGTTTTTGTCGTCCACTTTCGGCTTGGAAGATACGAAGACAGTACCAAGCCGAGGAGACTCGGTTTCGAAGACTGCATTGGAGGTGTCTTGAGAGACGGATTTCAGCTTGCAACCCGGATTCTCCTAAAAAACACCGACACAAAGGAAATATGGCCGCCCAGAGCGAGTAAATAGTTAGTTATTTGAGTAAAATATACTGATTCCTACCTTAATTGTGGGAAATAGCGTCACCACAGTAGAAAAAGAGTGCGTTGAATACACAAATGTGATAATACTGTATGGTAAAGCATAACTTTAATCAGGGTAAAGCATAACTTTAATCAGGGTAAAGCACAGCTTTACCCTGATTAATGCCAGTAATGTCATGAAATGAGTATGTGGCGTACTATCTGTAATAGCACAGCTTACAGGTACGGCAGCCGTACCTAAGTGCTCGCTTATAGATACGGAACGTGCCTATCTTTGGGGTAATAAAATATGAAAAGCTTATATAACCGAACAAAACCGTACCTAACCAAACCTAACCTAACCTAACCAAACATAACATAACCTAATCTAACCATAACCTAACGAATGCTGTATCCTCATAGTGCTCGCTTATAGATACGGCACGTGCCTAACTCTGAGGTAATAAAGTACAAAAAGCTTATATAATCGAACCAAACCGTACCTAACCAAACCTAACCTAACCTAACATTACCTAACCTAATCTAAACACAACCTAACGAATGTTGTATCCTCATAGTGCTCGCTTATAGATACGGCATGTGCCTAAGTTTTGGGTAAAAAGCTTATATAACCGAGCCTAATCGAACCAAACCGTACCTAACCAAACCTAACATAACATAATCAACCTAACATAACTTGAAAGATGCTTTATCAGGTAAATAATAAGGCACAGGCCGTACCAATAGCGGATGAATAGTGGATGACAACGCATCTCTAAGCACTTTGATCTATAATATGTTAGTATCCAGGTGTTCCAGATACGAGTTTAGTACATTGAATCAACAGTGTTTAATAATGAATATGAAGATGTTAGAAGCTATCATATAGCAAGGGCAATTAGAAAACATTTAGATGAACACAAGCCATTTTCTTTCGTACCCACACGCCATTCTGGTGAAGATGTAATAAATTACCGAATAAAATAACTTTGTTAGCATAGCCTTCCCAGAGCTGCACTTAAATAAGCCTAACCAAAACTAACCTAACCAAACCAAACTAAACCTAACGTAACCTAACTAAACAAAACCTAACTTAACCTAACCAAACCTAACGTAACCTAAAATGAATCGTATTTTTTTTTATGTAATTGAGGTGATCTTAACAAGTTCCTGAGGTTGAATTTGCAGTGCATATTAGATGTAAGGAGATATCGAATAAGTCGTCTTACGAATCTTTACTGGTAATAGGTCTGTAGACTACACATTAAATGACACTACCTTAGGAAGGTCATATAGTGAGAGGGACTTTTGGGAGTTCAAGTAAGCATTAACTTGCGCCCCAGGGAAGAATGTATTATAGTTAGACATAGATAAATAGAAAGATACTGGGATTTATTGGTAGGTGTGACTAATTTCGGCAACCATAACAAAAAGGAAATTAATATGTCGCCAAATAATTTCAAATAAAAGTACAGTAGCTATGTTTTACTTTTAATAAAGTTTTTAGGAAAGTTTGTAAGCCAGATAATAATAATTCGGCACCAAATCAAGAAAAAGTGTTTTTGTGGTGGCCACCGATCGGCCCAAGACGGCCCCAAGACGGTCTTCGAAACCTAATCCCGCGCGTGGACGACAAAAACGCGGCATAAGTAACCACTATAACTCCTAGGCTGCACAATTATTGCTATCCTCACGCTCTTAACATTATACACAACTCATGGCACAAACATTAATGATAAATTTTTGTAGAGAGTAGTAGGTTTTCTATGTGAGATTTCATGTAGCCCCTAAATAGTTCCTGCTTTACTATTACTATAAACTTTTACTAATATATTGTTTGTTCTCTGTGGTGTTCAGTAGTTAGTAATTACTCCTTCTCCATGTATATTATATTTCTAGCAGAATATAATTTGCCTAAATATTCAATGTTTAACTGCAAACGGCAATAAAAAGGCAAAAAACTGTATTGATCTACGTGAAAGCAATCCTTAAATTGAAAACTTTGCAAACTGGAAAAAAGAAAGAAAATGTAGGAGTGACATTTTTGTAATTAAAAACGCATCTAAAGAAACTTATTTTCAAACTCATTTATAGACTACCATTACAAAATAATACTAACAATAGGAAATTATATGATTAGATAATCAAAGTAAATATTTATTTTGAAAGCGTCATTTGAGAGAATTAAATGTTCATATTACACCATGGGAAAATTCTCTAAAATCACATATGGGTCACGACTTGTAGACTGATTTGTTAGAGAGTACTTTAAGTCAGCACGTTAATAAACCCATGGGAGGTGGTAATGTATTAAACCTTATATTAAAAATAAGAAAAAAAGACGACGGTCTAAGTAACGTTAACATTGTCCCAGAATTCGGAACCAGTGATCATACAATTGTCTCTTTTAATATAAACCTCGTGGTGTACAAAAAAAAGAAATGATGTGAGCGAAGAACTTTTCATATATCGCAGAGATAACTTTTGAAAGATCAAGGAAAATTTGGGCAGATAGATGCTGATTGGAGCGTACAAGAGGAAAAAACGAAAATTAATAAATCATAGTCAAAATACTTGAACATCTTGAATGGGATCGTTAAGTTATACATTCCAGTTTGTATGAGACCTCCGCGTAAAAATAACAAACCCAAGTGGTGGAATAGCCAAATTAAGACAGGGTTATTGCATACAAAACGCGCATACAATAAACATAAAACAAAAACGATAAGATAGAATAAGAAAAATTTAACTTAAACATGAAACGAAAAAAAAAAAATAGACGAAGTAAGACAGATCTCGAAATATGTATTGCAAATAAAACTATATCCAACCCCGAATAATGTTATAGCTACGTAAGTAATAAAATAAGTCATCACAACAAATACTTGCCCACTTCATCTATGAATTGGTAAAATTACAAATGAAAAATTATAAATGGCTGAAGCATTAGATGATTAGATTGTGTCCGTTTTTATCACTGAAGAAACCTATGGAATCCAAGAAATAATTCCAACCCAACCTAACTTAATTCTATCAATCGATTGTGACTTTACTGATGACGCAGTAAATAAAGTAATTGATTAAATTCAAGGATACAAAATTCCTTGTCTTGATTGTATTGCATCGAGAGTTTTAAAAGAGGCAAAATATAAAATTAGCAAACCTCTTGCAATACTTTTCAATAAATCTTTAAATTTGGGAAAATGGCAATTGTTACTCCCATAAAAGTCGCTACCGAGCAACTACAGACCAATACGCCTCACATCCGTAGTTGATAAATTAATGGAAACTATAATACGTGATAAACTGGTGAGTTTCCTAGAAGCTTGACTTTTGTAACGATGTATTCAACATTCATGACGAAACAAAAGTGGTAAATATAATTCATCTTGACTTTTAAAAAGTTTTCGACAAAGTTCCCCATAAACGATTATTAACATAATTAGAGTCACATGACATAGCTGGAAAAATTCTATATTGGCATGAAACTTGACTTTTGAAAGAAAACAACGGGTTGTCATAAATGGTAATTCCTCTAACTGACGAGAGAAAATAAACGTTGTGCCACAAGGCTCAGTACTTGGCTCCATTCTTTTTCTAATTAATGTCGATGGTATCAATGAAGGCCTCACCTGTAAGATATCAAAATTTGCCGACGATATGAAAATCACGAGTAGAGTAACTACAACCGCTGAAAAACCAGTTAACAATCCAACCTCGACAGCTTAGTCAGTTGATCAGAAAAGTGGCAAATGAAATTGTTCATAAATGAAAAGTATTGCATATCGGAAACAATTATCTTCACACAAACTATATAATGAATGACTCTGAGCTTTCCAAGATTAGCCATGAAAACTACTTAAAGGTAACTGTTAGTAAGGACCATAAACACAGTAAACATAGTTCAAATGTTGGTAAGACGGCAAGCAAAGTATTCGGCTTCATTGGAAGGAATTTTGAATACAAATCTGAAAAAAAAAATATACCTACACTATCTAAAACACTTGTGCACCCTAATCTAGAACATTGTATTCAATTTTGGTCACCACACTATACAATATATATTGATAAGCTAGAGAGAATACAAAAATGATTTACTAAATTAGTCCCTATATTGCGTAACAAGAACGACTAATATAACTGAACTTCAGTTTATCTAATTGTAGGCTACGAGATGACCTAATAAAAGTATTTAAAATTTTCCGCGGCTTAAACCAATATTAGCATTAACGACTATATTACTACCGATTTCACAAACACCACTCGTAATAATGGCTCCAAGATCATTGGTGAGCGAAGCACTTTTTCTTTAATAGAATCGTAAATATTTGGAATTCTTTATCAACACATATGGTTAACTGTAACATAATTGAATCGTTTAAGTTAAGGAGATTTTCTCACTTCCCTATACAATTCCTTGCTAGTTTGTTCATACTTCATGATAGCGCTTCCTCTACCGGCCAATTTCAATTAGAAGGAGGAAGGGGTGACTTTGCTGTCCTTTTGTCTCTAACATGTAGATAATGTGGTAATAGAGTGTAGCTGTCTTTTTTTTCCTTTTTACTCCTTTATACATTGCACTCCACCTCCACCTCCTCCTCCTCCTCCTCCTCCTCCTCCTCCTCTTTGTAGGCTGCGAGGGGACCTAATAGAAGTGTTTGAATTTCCTGTAGCTTTGACAATATTAGCATAAACAACTATCTAATTATCAAACTCACAAGTGCCACTCGTAACAATGGTTTCAAAATTACTGGCAAACGATATACATCGAATGAAGCGAAACACTTTTTCTTTAATGAAATTGTGAATATTTGGAATTCTTTACCAGCATATATAGTTAACAGTTACAGGATGGATTCGTTTAAGAAAAAGACTCGATAAGCACTTGACATCAATTCGTCCAGCTCTACCAACTGCTAATTATACAAGGACTTGCTGGCTGTCAGTCTCTGTCAATGACGAATGACTGGTTTAATCATGTGTGACTCTCAGTCTGCCCTTCAGGACATCTCATCCACAATCCACACACCGTTTCTTAGTTCAACAAATCTTGCTTCAGTTAGTTACAGGTCATGATATTGATCTTGCTATACGCTTCTAGTGAATTCCTTTCCATGTTGGAATTGCAGCTAACGACACGATGGATCTCTTTGCAAAAATACCTGTGGACTGCTTCTGCCGGATGATGCTACACCCTCCCTCCTCTGCTACAAACAAATACAACGCTCAGCCACTCTTCTCCTTAAACTCCACTGCACCAACGCTGAACGGACTCAGAGTTTTTATTTAGCACTATCTATCCCCTCGAAAGTATCATTCACGCAGATACAACATTGTGTCTGTTCGACTTCGGTTGGGATACCGATCTGTATGGCAGTTCTGAGGCGGGAGACATTCCTCATTCCTCCTCCAGCTAACTGTATTACGATGTCAACAATCTTCAGCATTACTGTGAAATGTCCCTCAGTCAGGGCCTTAGAGACAGACCATAATCGATGTGTGCAATTTTTTTCTCATAGAGAATAATTTGAACGTCATTCTATGATACTACAACCACATTTTGGTGATTGCTGACCTTAAATTGTACAGTGATTCACGTTTGGCCTTGTGGACATCTCCCTTGGTATATCACTCTTTGAATGTTTGTACTTTGATGTGGTTTATGTACAGCATCTGTGTTTGTATGACGGTGTGTCCTGCGTGTCAAGAATGAATTGAACATAAACAGAATTACACATACATACTAGTTATGTCGTTCTTTGAGCACAATAAATTTATAAAAAAAATCCTCCACCGCCGGCACTAACTTTGTTTGCTGTGTCTCTGAAATTCACGTTATTGACCAAAAAGTTTATTTTTATTTTTATAACCATTACCTTACAATTACCTTCACATTTTGGCGCCTCACACTTGTGCACACCACTTGCCCACATTCCCTTTGACGTTGGTTGCTGTACACCTGTTATTAAAATATCTGGCCAAGTTAACATGTGCGCCCAAACCTCACATTGCAGAGAAGTGCTCGGATGTCTTTAATTTTCTAAACATCGATTTGTTATATATACACTTCGTGTCCCTTCTTGTTAATCCTCGTAGCACTGAGCGAAAGGAAGCGAGTCTGTGTAGCGGTTTTCTAAAGGAGTGGACCGTGGCTGTTGGAGGGGTAGAAAGAGTTCAGCTATTTGGTCCGTCGGGAGCCGCAAGAGAAGGAAGAAGTATTGGTCTTCTGTGATATCCCTCGCATCGTCACCTCAAGCCTAGCTTATACGTCATCGGTGGGAATATCATTTGTGGGGTGATTAATGTGTGGTATTGTGTTCATAAGCTCCGTGTTACCTCTCTCTTCTTTTCCCTGGTGTGCTTACTGATCTAGTAGTAGTTATCATGTCTTAAGACTTTTCAGAAATTTCACTAAGTTCAAGCATTCTTCAGTATTGTAGCTCTGTAAGACCAGACCACTTGCTTGTCTCTCATTCACTGTGATTCGCAATTCGTATCATAATTTCCGTGTGTTTCATAAGATGTCAGTTTATCACGACAATATTCTAAAAGCATCCTCATGTGTCAGCCTTATTTTGATATCACCTTGAATGAACCATAGAAACAACTTGGTGAATATAATTGAAGGTGAGGGAAGATTTTGCAAGTAATACTAAATTTTGATATATTTTTCCTCTTTTAAAGGTGTTGTCGGGGAAATGGGGGTGTGGAAGATGGGTGCAGCGGCAGTGATGCTGTGTGTGTCGCACGCTGTGGTAATGTTCGCGCAACAAGTAAGTTTACTCCCAACACCTGTGGCGAATGTTATCTGTACCTCATAAGGTGTCTTGGATTGGACTAATGTTGATCTCTTTCTATTTCAGGGGAATTTGGAACACCATAATGACGACGAAGGTAAGGAAGTAATATTACTATTAATATTACCATTATTGTTATCATAATCAGTATTAGTATTAATACTATTATTGTTATTACTATTGTCATTATTGTTATTATTATTATTATTTTTATCATCATCATCATCATTATCATTATTACTATTATTATTGCTTTTGTTATTATTATTATTATTATTATTATTATTATTATTAATATTATCATTATTATTATTATCGTTATCATTATTATAAATATCATTATTATTATCACTATTATCATTATTATTATTATTATTATTGTTATAATAATAATAACTATTATTGTCATTATCATTATCATTATTATTATCATTATTAATATTATCATTATTATTAGTAGTAGTATGATTATCATTAGTGTTAACATTATTACTATAACTATTGTTATCAATATTACTATTATCCTCATTATTGTTATCATTGTTATTGTTATTACTATTATTATTATTATTATTATTATTTTTATTATTATTATTATTATTGCCATTATTATTATTATTATTTTTATTATTTTCATTATTATTATTATTATTATTATTATTATTATTATTATTATTATTATCATTATTAATAATATTCTAATTAATATTATTACCATTATTATTATTACTATTACAATTGTTATTGTTATTATCATTAGTATTATTGTTATTATTGTTATCATTAATAATAATACTAAAATTATTATTATTATTGTGATTATTATTTCTATTATTATTATTATCATCATTCTTCTTCTTCTTCTTCTTCTTCTTCTTCTTCTTATTCTTATTCTTCTTATTATTATTATTATTATTATTATTATTATCATTATTATTATTATTATTATTATTATTTGAGGGGCTTCTGGAATTTCAACTCTAGTAAGTGGGAGGACCTAAGGCACTAGTATTCTGATTTTCTTGGGATGATTATTGTTTCCATGTCAGAGATCCTTCTCTTTGTGCCGAACGCATAACAGAGGTGATTGTCTCTGGCATGAAGTTATACATTATTAAAGCTAAGACCCCCTGGCTTAACTCTGCTTGTTCTCGTGCTGTCAAAGATAGAGAGGCGACTCACAAATGGTACCGTAGCCATCCATCTGCTGAAACTCATGCCATATATATTTCTGCCCGTAATCATGCCAAATCTATTCTCCAACTTACTAAACAAATTTTCATCAATAGAAAATGTCATAATATTTTCAATTTTAACTCTTCCCGTGATATGTGACATATAGCCAATAATATCTCCAACAATTTAATTCTTCATGGGTTCCTCCTTTACTTCTTTAAAACTGAACTCTTTGCTCAAACCTTTGCTACCAACTCTACTTTGGATGATACTGGGCATATTACTCCTACTCCTCCACCCTCGACTACTTCCTCCCAAAAAATTTTATTCTTTATTATGACGTTTTCCATGCACTTCCTGGCCTTGATTCTCTGGAGGCTTACGGTCCGGATGGAGTTCCTCCTGTTGTTCTCAAAAACTGTGCTTTTGAGCTCGCTCCCTGTATGGTCAAACTCTTTCGTCTGTGTCTCTCTACTTTTACCTATCCTCCAAGCTCGAAGTTTGCTCACATTCCACCTGTCCCTAAGAAGGGTGACCGCTCCAATCTTTCAAACTACCGCCCTATAACTTTGATTTCCTACTTTTCTAAAGACTTTGAGTCTGTCCTTAACCAGAAGATAATGAGGCATCTATCAGTTCACAACCTTCTCTTTGATTGCCAGTATGGTTTTCGGAAAGGCCAGTCTACTAGTGATATTCCTGCTTTTCTAATTGAATCTTGGTTATCCTCTTTTAGGGTTTCGGTGAAACCTTTGCTATCGATCCTTACATATCGGAAACCTACGATAGAGTCTGGCATAAATTTAAAATTTTTAAACTACCCTCCTACGGATTCTATCCTTTTCTCTGTACCTTCATCTCCAGTTACCTTTTTGGCCGTTCTATTGCTGCTGTAGTGGACGGTCACTGTTCTTCCCCTAAAACTATCAACAATGGTGTTCCTCAGGATTCTGTCCT
The DNA here is from genome assembly GCA_029783475.1 of Metacarcinus magister. Classification (NCBI taxonomy): domain Eukaryota; kingdom Metazoa; phylum Arthropoda; class Malacostraca; order Decapoda; family Cancridae; genus Metacarcinus; species Metacarcinus magister. Next base: position 70,039 of record JAPQNM010001970.1, on the reverse strand, counting down.
ATCACCACTCTTTTTATTATTCATCAATGAATTCCGAAATCTGACTCAATGTCCTATCCACTCCTTTGCTGATGACACCACCTTGCATTCTTCAACGTCATACAACCACTGATCTCAATATATCTGGATCGGCTTTCCTGTGGTAACTGAATATGAATCGCTGACGCTCGCCGTCCGCCATTTTATGTTTCGTTTTGGAGCAAATATCATAACCGATATTTCCTTATAATTACACTATTAACGCACTCTGAGTGGTACCTCGGAGCAATAAAACGATTACTTACCAATTTATAGATGTTTTGATCGCCCTTATTAATTATTTTCACTCGTTTGTGCAAAAAAAAGACCCATAACAGAGGCTTTCATGTTTTCTGCATCAATTGATATCACGTAATTTTACACGTCATTTGACAGCAGTATGCCTTAAGATTGCATACATCATATGAGTATTGGTGGCAAAAAGTTTTTTTTTTTATCTAAAAAGTTCAAGAACGAAACAAAACTATTGCAATTGCAAGTTTTATAAGATTCAGTATCTTTTTTACTTAAGCCATCCTTAAATATTGCTTTTCAGTTTTTCGTTTTCAAAGAAAATTAACAAAATATGAAAAATTTATTGCTATAACTAAAAGAAATATTAGCGTTTTAGCAATAAATTCTTAATTTTCTTCCATTTTCTTTGAAGACAGAAAACTGAAAATCAATTTTAAGGATGGCTTAAGTAAAAAGATACTGAATCTTATAAGATTTGCAAATACAATAGTTTTATTTCGTTCTAGAATTTTTTAGATTAAAAAAAAAAACTTTTTACCACCAATACATGTATGATGTATGTAATTTTAAGGTATATTGCATTCCAATGACGTGTAAAATTAGGTGATATAAATTAATGCAGAAAACATGGATCTTTTTTTTGCACAAACGAATGAAAATAATTAATGAGGGTGATCAAAAAATCTACAAATTGGTAATTAATCGTTTTATTACTCCGAGATACCACTCAGAGTGCGTTAATAGTGTAATTATAAGGAAATATCGGTTATGATATTGCCCCAAAACGAAACATAAGATGGCGGCCGGCGAGCTTCAGGATTCGTAGCGGTTAGCCTATCCAGTTATATTGAGATCAGTGCATACAACAGACACCCAACCAAACAAGAATTAAGTGATTCAAGGTAAAATGCTATAAGATGCTTAACTTCTGATCTTTCACTAGTTTCTGATTGGAGCAGAACAAACCTGGTTCTGTTCAATGCCTCAAAAACTCAATTTCTACAACTATCTAACTGTCTTCTTTGCTTCAATGACACTCAATGTCATGCCGTTTCTACGATTTGTTAACCCAACATAAAATAACAAAGTACAAAAAAAACTCAACTAATTAATGTTACTGTTTACCTGTTATCTTTTTATCACCCACCTCCCTGCTCTGGGGTTTATATATGATGTTATTAAGCGGGTCGGTATTTCGTTGCCACCACCTACTTTGAGGGAAATAGGAACCCTTTCGAAAGTTGGCCACTGGTCAATGTTGTTGTAATTTTGGTAGTAATAAACCTTAGCCACAAGGAGTCACTCTGGTTACCACTGGGGGAGACATATGTCACGAATGAAATAACTTCTAATTTTCTTTGTATAATTATTATTTGCCAAAGAGAAAACTAACTTTTCACATCCTTTTCCACAAGTTAACATACAGTGCAATTGTTCATTTGTTAGCCCAACAAAAATAAACAAAGAGCACAAAAAAAATGAAATAATGTTACACAAACTTTGCTAACCAACTTGAGTAACACACATTCAAGTTATCGGGTACAAAAGACCTCAATAAGAACTAGTGGTCACTTCACATGTTAACTTCACTTCGATTAACACACAAAATAAATTCAATCACAAATTTTTCCTAGTTTTAACACTGTCCAACTTAATCTTCACTTTCCAGACTTATTTCTTAATCAAAACACATGATCAAAATAAGACAAACATCTAATGGGGAAACCAATGTGAGTGTGTGTGTGTGTGTGTGTGTGTGTGTGTGTGTGTGTGTGTGTGTGTGTGTGTGTGTGTGTGTCTGTGTGTGAATATGTGTTGGTGTGGCACTGGTGGAACCTGATCGTGGGGGAGAAGGGACGCGACTGAGTTAAACAATACACTCCCAACACACTCAAAGGGGATAATACTTGAACAATATAACATAAATATTAAGGTGAAAGGGATATATAATGACCAATGAAACATATTTAAGGGAGGAAAGAGAACCATGCGGTCTGAGATGCAGCCCCACAATAAAATGGAAGAATTGCTATTATTAATTAATAATCAGCCTTAAAAAGGCTTTAAATGACTTTACATATTCAAAGGGAAGATTATTGACTACATGAGAACACTGAATGATTAAGGATTAAGCAAATATTCAGAGATGTTTACGCAACACTCAATACACCGACCTGATCGTGGGGGAGAAGGGATGCGACTGAGCTTAAACAATGGATGCCCCCCGCGGGAATCATAGTGGCGTCTCTTGGGGTGACTCATTAAGAATTTTCTTACATTTGATTATCATAATTATTGATCATTAAGATATGAAATTATTACTAACGTATACAGAATTAATTTTGGTGTAGAAAAAGTGTTACTATTTAAGCTAATGAATTTGATTCCAAATAATACATGAGAAATTGTAATCACTTGATAACTCAGCTGGGATGTGTCGCGAAGGCTCTGTGTTTGGATAAGCTTGCTTATATAATGCATCGTCTTTCTTAATAGTGACTTGTGAACGGAAATCTAGTTAAGTCAATTACTTTAAGATATAGAGTTTGATTTTAATTAGAAATGAATGTTATTTAAGCTAATATAAGGAAATAATTTTCTTTTCATAGAAAACTGATTTAAAGAACGCTAGGGGGGGTACTGTACAAGACAAAGATTTCGGGCATTACATCAACTTCCCCTCTCCTTCACATTAAACACACTCGGTGTATCCTTTACTAAAAATCTAAACTGGCAATTTCATATCTCTACTTTTTTAAATCAGCTTCCTAGAAATTAGGTGTCTACGTCCATTTTTCACTTCCCCCCCAGCTGCTTTCTCTGTATAGAGGTCTTATCCACCCTTGTATGGAGTATGGTTCTCATGTCTGGGGGGGTTCAACTCACACAGCTTTATTAAACAGGGTGGAGTCTAAAGCTTTTCGTCTCACCAACTCTCCTCTTCTAACTGTTTTGATTCTTTAAGTCACCGACGCAATGTTGTATCTTTATCTCTTTTCTACCGCTATTTTCATGCTGACTGCTCTTCTGAACTTGTTAACTGCATACCTACACCCCTGATGATGATATTAAGGGCCGTATTCTTAAACCTCATGGAAACTACAACGACAACTACTGTCCCCATCCACAATAATGTCGGGTTGTCACAATTTGCATATTCTTAAACCTTTATTTTTGTCGGAAGTGATTTGGCAACACTGGTTGTGCGAGATGAAGGAATTGGTAGCAATGACACTTGTATTTTGGTCTGTTATCAGAATTAAAGCATGGTGTAAAAACACAAAAATAAGAGCATTATATTGGTATATACAAATACCTAGTAGTGTTTATAAGGGAGTGAAGAGAGGACGGAATTATGGCTGGTAGGGCAGTGAAGGACTGGGACCTAGACTTGGGTTGGGAGTCACCCAGTATAGAATGTCGGTGAGGCTTCGAAATCTGCGTTCTCTCACACATCTGCTGAAAGAAGACAGTCTCTCCTCGTGGGTTATTAACTTATTTTAAGGAATCTGCACCGATCTATTTCATTAAACTTGCTTTTATACTCTTCTAGGAGGGTTGCACAAGCGTTGTGAATGATCTCCAAAACAAAGTGAACATACAATAAAGGCATGAAATATACACAACGAAAAATTTGTGACAAGGGGTGACGGACCCGACAAATCCGACAATTTGTTGTTTTTGTCGGAATCATGGTCCCAGAGGTGGCGTTTAAGAATACCTCTTGGGATGTCTGGGGTGTGTCGGCACAGATGTTTGGCTTAAGAATACGGCACTAATTATCGAATACACAGTAGTTTCATTTACCTCCCTTCCTGGGTTCAGCAGAAAAAGCTCCATGAGAACGCTCCTCATTAATCACTTAAGATGAAGTCACGTTCATGTATGTGAATGCATTGATGTTAAATTTACTGTTTTCATGAAAACTCAGATGTACAGACCTGCTTAGTCAGACACCTGCAGCCACCCTCCTCACACTTCAACTTCTATCAATCATTGGTTGTCAACATTACTGAAATATCACACTTTGCTGCTGTATAACTCTTCTGGACCGTATCTTGAATGTCTCCCTTTGACTTTTGTTGTGTTCGTGAGTCCGTGTGTGTGTTATTCACCATGATCTGGAGGATCACGCGCTGGACTCGTGATCATCAGCCATGCATACGTGTATATGTGTGTGTGTGTGTGTGTGTGTGTGTGTGTGTGTGTGTGTGTGTGTGTGTGTGTGTGTGTGTGTGGGTGGGTGGGTGGGTGGGTGGGTGTGTGTGTGTGTGTGTGTGTGTGTGTGTGTGTGCGTGTGTGTGTGTGTGTGTGTGTGGGTGGGTGGGTGTATGTGTGTGTGTGTGTGTGTGTGTGTGTGTGTGTGTGTGTGTGTTTGTGCTTGTGTGTGTGCTATACACCATGGTCTGGAAGACCACGCGCTGGACCCTTGATCGTCTACTATTACCCTCCCCGAAAGAATTCAGTGCTCATAGAGAGACGGTAGGGATGAGGCATCTCACACATCACACACCCTTATCCCTTTGCCCAAAGGAACCAGTAACTGCTCCCTGTTGGTAAAAAATCCTTAGCGACCTGAGCATTAATTGTACCGATACCTATCCGGGTTGGAAGCGGGGACGTTAACCACTGAAGTGTGTGTTATACACCATGGTCTGGAAGATCACGCGCTGGACTCTTGATCGTCTGCTATTACCCTCATCGAAAGAATTCAGAGCTCATAGAGACGGTAGGGCTGAGACATCTCACACATCACACACCCTCAT